>JALPQD010000171.1:4168997-4175421 GCA_023101885.1 Typhlomys cinereus | reverse complement strand
CCAAAAGCCGGGCGCTTTGGCTTTGATCCCCGCACTGGGAGGCAGAGAGCAGGGATCAGAAATTCAAGGTCATTCTTGGCTACATATTAAGCAAGGCCTGCTGTGCTACATCCAGATCCTGTCTCCAAACAGAGGAAAAGGAGGAGAAGGGAGGGAGGGAAGAAGGAGGAGAAGGGAGGGAGGGAAGAAGGAGGAGAAGGGAGGAAGGGAGGAGGAGGGAGGGAGGAGGGAGGAGAAGGAAGAAAGGAAGGGAGGAGGGAGAAAGGGAGAAAGAAAGAAAAAGAGAGAAAAAAGGAAGGAAGGAAAGAGAGAGAGAGAAAGAAAAAAGGAAGGAAGGAAGGAGAGAGAAAGAAAAAATAAAAGAAAGAAAAAGAAAGAAGGAAGAAAGAGAGAGAAGGAAAGAAGGAAGAAAGAGAAAGAAGGAAGAAAGAGAAAGACTGGAGAGACGACCCGGCTACCCACCCTGGTGACCTGACTTGCATCCCTGGAACCTCTATGGTAGAAGGAGAAAACCTACTCTGACCTCTGTGCCCATGCTGTGGCACACACACACACACACACACACACACACACACACACACACACACACGTTAAATAAATAAGTGCAAAAAAATTAACCCAAACATATGCTGCAAAACACTAACATCGGAAAGCTTGTTCGTGGCTCTCGGTTAGGGCCTCCGTCCGGCTCTTTCATGTCAGTTACTGACGTGACCGCGGCCTGTCTTCCCATCAATGCACCGCCGAGCCGACCAGATCCTCCGCGCGCCCGCTTCCCCTGTGCACCTGCGCTTCCTGCCCAGTGTCACTGCCGAATGACCCAGCAAGGGACAGGAAGCAAAAAGCAAAAAAGCGGCAGAGCAAAGGCAAGTAGAGGGAAATGAGCTCACCCCTGGGCCATCTCAGCGCTCGAGCGGAGGCAGGAGAGGCTGCAGATCTGGGCCAGCCTGGGCTACGTAATGACCTCCAGGTCCATCCGGTCCTGTCTCAACCTAGAGAAAGAGAAGGAAGAAGGGAGGAAGGAGGGGTGGAAGGCTCCGCACCAGCTTGCTAGCAACAGGGGTGTTTCCGTTGACGAAGGCCTGTGGGGTGGTATCATAGTTGGCACAGGTGTCAACTTGACAGTCGAGGGTTTGAGCTCCTGGCACATTTGTGGAGAACTAGTGGTGGGTTAAGCCCAGAGCAAACCTGCAGGAGATTGTCTAGCTGATGGGGAAGGCCCAGCCCATGGTGGGTGGAACTAGACCCTGAACAGGTGAATAAAATACTGAGAGCCAGTTGAGGAAGTCGGCATCCTTGTGTACACTTGGCCAGACATGCTGGTCTGGCAAGTAACAATCGTCCTTTCTCAGCCGTTATGTGGTGATCGTGTGGCCAGTTCCCTCGGCCCTGCTGCTGGTGCGTGCTCTCCCGTCAAGCTGGACTGAGAGCTGCAACCAGGAATCGTAAGAGAATAAACCCCTTGTTCCCTTAAGCTGTTTGATGGTCATTTGTCAGCAACCATGCAGGTGAACTGCAACAAGTGGGGACACGGGCCCCAGTGACCTCTGACCCATCAAAGGCTGCAGACGAAGGTGCTGGTTTATCTTGCTGTTTAGTCGAATTGCAATCCCCAGAATCCAGCGTGTGCGTGCGTGTGTGTGCGTGTGTGTGTGTGTGTGCGTGTGTGTGCGTGTGTGTGTACCAGAGGGCACTTGAGCGTGTGTGCCTGTGAAGGCCCCAGAACGCCATCAGGAATCCTCCTGGATTGCTCTATCTCCTTCTTGCTTTGCTCTGGGATTTCCCAGGCTGTCCCCATATCCATCCAGCATTTTCGCACGGGATCTGAACTCAGGTCCTTTTGCTTGGGAGGCAAAGGTTTTAACCCCTGAGCCATCCCTCCAGCCCACCCCCACCCCCACCCCGGTGGCTTCTTGCCACGTGACGCCCTCAGTCAGGCTTCTGGAACGGCAAGGAGCTATTCTGGCCCCCTTTTTCCTACAGTGACCTACAGTGACCAGAGACACCCAGCTCTGGGTAGTGAAGTCCAGCGTGTGGCGGGCGGTGGGCTATGGGGGGCTCCTCCCCTGATGCTCTTCTTCCTCCTGCTCCTTCCGCACCCCTCCTTGACCCCTCCTTGACGGTACGTTTGTTCATCAGACGTTTGCTGCGCACGGTGCTAGGTTATGGAAAGCTTTGCCGCGGATGACTCATGATCCCCCCATCCTGTCCACACTGGGCATGGGCACCCCAGAACCACGCTCCAAATCCAGACCAGGGAGCTAACGGATGGACCAGTCCGTGTCCGTGCAAAGGCCCTGAGGGTGGGAGAGAGCTGATCATCCTGAGGGAAGAATGTCACACAGCCTGGGAAAGGACTTGGTGACCACGCCTTGGAGAATTGTGGGAAATCCCTAGAGGTGTGGAAAGGCAGGAGGTGACTTAGATCTGTTTTATCAAAAGCCAGCAAGGCAGCTTGGTGGCTAGAGGATTGCCAGCAATCCTGACGACCTGAGTTCAGTCCCTGGAACCCGCCTGGGAGAATCAACTTCTGCAAGCGGCCCTGTAACCTCCGCGCACGCATGGCATTCATTCTCCCCGACGTGACTAATAATACGATAATTAAAAGAAAGCTCACTGAGGCTGGCTGTGGTGATGCAGGTCTGCGAGCCCAGCTGTTTGGGCTGAGACGGGAGAAACTCAAATTCAAGGCCCGACTATAGAGGAGTATAAGATCAGCTCCGCACCCTAGTAAGGCCTGCCTCAAGATTAGAAAAAAAAAAAGCAAAAGATGGGCTGGAGAGGTGGTTCGAGGGTTAAGCCTCTGCCTCGAGAGCAGAAGGGCCTTGTTTGGATCCCAGGTCCCATGTAAAAACGCCAGGAGGAAAGGGTGGCAGCCTGCACTTCGGACTCTGGAGGGCAGAGCCTGGGAAACTCCAGAGCAAAGCAAAGAGGAGGTAGAGCAATCCAGGATGATTCTCGAAGTCACCCCTGGTTCTCCACAGACACACAGAGTGCCTTCTGATATATATCACACACACACACATAGACACACACGCAATAACTTTTTTTTTTTTTAAAGTTTTCATTATTAAAAAAAAAAAAGCAAAGCAAAAAAAAAAAAAAAAAACACCAGGATGTAGCTGGTAGAGTGCCCGCCTGGCACAGGGAGCTGGAGTTTGAGCCCAGCATTGCATAAGCTGGGTGTAGTGGCACACACCCATGACACCGTGTTAGCTCTTGGGGGTTAAGATAGGTCATCTCCACTGCACAGCACATCTGAGCCAGCCTGAGCCACAGGAGACCTTGTCTCAAAAAATTACAAGTAAACGAATCAAAAAAGGAAGGGATGGGGAGATGGTTCAGTGGGCGAGGCGTGCGTGAGCCCAAGGACCTGAACTCGGGTCCCCAACGCTTGGAGGTCTGTAACCCCTGGGGGTGGGGGGCAGAGACGGGAGGCTCCCTGGGTTCACTGGCCAGCCAGTTTAGCCAAAGTGGAGAGCCCTACAGTGAGAGCGCTTGTCCCAGACATTAAGGTGGGGAGGGCTGGCGAGATAGCTCAGTGGGCAAGGCACCCGCTTGCAAACTTCATGGCCCGAGTTCGATTCCCAGAAGCCCATATGGTGGAAGGAGAGAAACGAGGTGCAAAAAAAAAAAAATCGTTCTCTGATCTCCACCTGTGCCGTGACATGCATCTTTCGTGCTCATAAACAAAATTATTTTTTTAAGGCAAGAAATGAAGGTCCTCTATACACATAAGTACAGGCAAATGCACACATAGGCATATACCACACAACCACACGCAAAAAACAAACAAGAATCAGAAGGAAGGAAGGGAAGGAGGGAGGGAGGGCAAAAGGAAAGGAAAGGAAAGGGAGGGAGAGAGGAAGGAAAGGAGGAGGGAGAGCCAGCAGGGTGATGGTAGGGTGCTTCAGGCACTGTGGGAAGACAGCAGGTAGAATAACAAGACCAGCAGGGTGGGGTCCCAGGAGTGGGCCCTGCAGCCCCGGGTCTCCCAGATGCCTTTTCCTACCATCCCAGCTGTGAACGCGGAGGTGCTGAGAGCCCAGGAAGAGTGGGAGACCGTGGACACGGTGCAGCCGGACTCAGGTAACCTCAGGATGGCGCCGCCCAGCGCAGCCGCCAGCGCCTCACCTGCCGGGCCAGCGGTCGGCGGACTTGTGTTCTCATTTTAGCTATGTGACATAGAATAAGGTCTCTGTCCCCAGTTCCCACAAGGACTTCCTACCTCTGGGGGAATGGGTATAACCCCACAAGGCAAGGCTGCCGTCGCTTCCACCCACTGACAAGGGGAGACGGCTTGGTTGGCACCGTGCTGGCAGCCTCTGAAGGCTGGGGGGCATGGCCTCCGAGTCCTCTCTGACAGGCTTGGATGGAGCCACAGGCGCCTAGATAAGGACTGAATGTCACCAGGCCCACTGAGCTCAGGAGAGATGTCATAGCGAGAGGTATCAGGCACCGTCTGTATTGCTGGCTAGCAGCCAGCGCCGGGTTCAGGGGTAGCAACCAGGAGGCCCCAACATCAGAATATCTGCTGTCACGAGGTCCTACGTTTCTTCTGCCCTAGGGACTCAGGCCAGCCCAGGACAACCTGGTCAGCTGGTCTCCTTCGGTGAAGCCCTACAGCATTTCCAGACTGTAGACCTGTCTTCTTTCAAGGTATGGCGTGTGCGTGTGTGTGTGTGTGTGTGTGTGTGTGTGTGTGTGTGTGTGTGTGTGCAGTTATTGGCACGTGTGTGGAAGTCGGGACAACCTTGGGTACCGGGCTTCACCTTTCGCCTTGTTTGTTCACTACTGCATATGCCCGGCTAGCTGGCCCTCAGGCTTCCAGCAGATTCTCCCATCTGCATCTTCTGTCTCCTGGGAAAGGCGCACTGGGATTATAGAAGCATGTGCTACTGGGAACCGCTGTGCCCAGCTTTTTTATGTAGTTCTGGGGATCCGGACTCAGGAGTTCAGACTTACGCAGCAAGAGCCTTAAGCCACCAAGCCATCTCCTCTCCCGTTCTCTCAGGCTTGCTGGGAACTGGGCGAGCTAGATGGAAGCTTCCATCCCAGGAACCTGTCTCCCCAAGAAATCTCCAGTAGCCAAGGAATTAGGCGTGGTGGCTGACCCCAGTAATCCCAGCACTCAGGAGGCGGAGGCAAGAGAGCCGTCACGAGTTCAAGTTCAAGGCCAGTCTAGGGCTGCAGTGTGAGATCCTGTGATTCATGAAGGGCCCTGGTAGCCTTTCTGAAACTTTCCCAAGGGGCCCTTGTGGCCCTGCCACTCAGGGCTGTGCACATCTCCTGGTGTTTCCTCTTAGGGGTCTGTAGTCGGCAACCAGACGTCCAGGGAAAAGAGTGAAGGAAAAGAGTTTCTGTAGAAGCCAGGCCATAAGCAAATGTAATTAGTTAATTAGTGTTATTTATTTTTGAGACAGGATCTTGTTATATAGCACTGGCTGGCGGCCCTGCTGTTTACTGGGTAGCTAGACTGGTGATGACCTCAAGCAAATCCTCCCTGAGTACTGGGATTCTAGGGATGCCATCTGGAAATTGAAGAAAGATGTGGGTACCAGGTATGGTGGGGTAGCCCAGGCTACAACAGTGAAATCTGTCTCCTAAAAAAAGGGGGGGGGTTAGAGAAGGGAATATTGGGGAGGGAGAATAAAAACAGAGGGAGGGTTTGGGACATTCTGAGCGACTCGTAGTGGATTTCAAGGGATTTTCAGATGTCCAGCCTGCAGCTTGCCTCAGAAGAGAGAAGTTAGAGACGGAGCTGCCTGAGCAAATCGGAACATTCCGTGGCTGGCAGCAGTGGCCCGGCCACGAGGAGACAGCATGGCCTCCTGTAGGAAGTTCAAACCGTGGCTGGAAGGCCCCAGAGGTGCTCAAATCTCACGGAACCGCATGAGTTTCCAAGGTCCCAGCACCCCGGAAGCGGAGAGAGACACAGAGCTTTATAATCCTTGTCCTTAGGGAGACACAGAAAAATAGACGTGCAAGAGGTGGCCGCCACACTGCTGGGAACCAAGGGCTGCATCTGACACACGGATTCCCTGCCAATACAGTCGTGCCTCCGCGGGAACCAGTGGATTAGTTCTGTACCGTCTAAGGGGCGGCCTGGGGCAGAGAACTGACCTAGCAACGACCACCTATGCCAGGAACATATCTTCCTCCTTACAAACCCGGGAGCCAGAAGGGCCTGTCTTGGAGTTTTTGGGATCCCGTAGCTTCAGGCTCTTTCTCCTGGCTGGTAACAGTCGCTGGGTGATTGAAGTGCAAGGCCAGGCTGGAGAGGTAGCTTTGTGGGTGAGAGCTTGCTGCGAAAGCAAGAGAATCTGAGTTCACATCCCTACCACCCATGTAAAAAGCCAGACATGGCTGTGCATAGCCATAGCTCCAGCGTTGGAGGACTGGGATGGATGGATCCAGAGGCTCA
>JALPQD010000171.1:4031497-4166497 GCA_023101885.1 Typhlomys cinereus | reverse complement strand
TCAGTGTTGGCATCTGTTGACTCTCACATGTGGGATTGATTATGTTCCGTCATGGTACAGTGGACATTTTCAGTGTGATGTTCTGAGATCCTGGGTCTTATTTATGTCTTCTGCCTCCACTGATACCGTGACAATGAAGACGGAGGGAGGTCTCCTCACCGGATAGAAGTCCAAATATTGCCCTTGGATTCCATTAAGACCACTGGCTGGTTGGGGCAACCTGTCCCCTGTGCTCCCTACTGATATTACAGGCGGGGGGTAAAGGCTCAGCTCCTGTTTCAGTGTCATGTCCTGTCGCTACAACAAAATGTCCGACGTGAACAACTTGTGGGATAAGAGGGTTTTATTCAGCTGACAGTTCCAAGTCATAGCACGGTTGTCGCAGCTGCAGACGCAGCCGGTCCCATCCCACCCGCGGCCAGAGCAGAGGCCCGCTGCTTGCTGGCCTGCCCATGCTTGGCCAGTTCGCTCCATCTTAGCCAGGGCGTGGCCCTCACACCTGGATGCGGGCCAGGTCTTCCCACGCCAGCTGTGCAATCGAGACGATTCCTTACACGCCCAAGAGGCCAGCCTGACTCCAGAGCTTACCTCTCAGGTGGGCTGGTCATCGCTTGTCAGCGCCCCTCACTGAAGCTTGGCTCGTCTCATGCTGCCTGGGGACAGTCAGGCAAGGGTGGGCGTCCAGGCCCCAAGGGGCCTTTGCTGAGGATGAGTGGGACTTAGGACCACATGCTTCCCTGCAGCCTCTGGCTGGAGTATGGTGGGTATTGTCTCAGATCTTCCTTCCTAGCTCTCTGCCCTGGCTGGCACGCACATCCTCCTGATACCACTGCTGCTGCTGCTGCTGCTACTACTACTAACAATGTGGCTTAAAAAGTCACTCTGTTAGTCATATAAAGAAAGCACTCTGGAGGGCTGAGGGCAGGAGAGAAGCCTGGGGGCTCCCGGGCGCTGGAGTGTGGGCTCCTTCAGTCCATAGAGCCCATCCCCAGAGTGGCAGGAAGCGGACGTGTGCTTCTCCTACCCTCCCCCCCCCAGGCTGGTGTCAGGACAGTAAGCTCAAGGGGACTGGCCTTCCTCCCGCCTCACCTTCCTCCCGCCTCACCTAGCCCACAGCGTGCCCCGGTTTGTGTCCTAGGTGCAAACCCAGCCACGGACCTGCGGGGGGCGGGCTTCCTGGCCCTGCTGCATCTGCTCTACCTAGTGATGGATTCCAAGACCCTGCTGATGGCGCAGGAGATCTTCCGCCTGTCCCACCACCACCTCCAGGTAGGCTGCTGGAGGGGGGCACCTAGCAGAAGACCTGAGCAGTCGGCAGAACCACAGGGTCTCGTGGCAGATGGCAGAGGCAGGCTGGGGATGGCGGCTTGGGGGCCCAAGCTCCACCCCTTGTGAGCGGTGGGTCTGGCTCGGGCAAATCCCCCTGCAGTGACGGGCCTGCTCTCCTCATCCCCAGATGGAAGCCAGGTGCTCACTGGCCCCTGGGACTCTTGGGTGGGACCATCTTGAGAAGGACTGGGCACTCGCGGGCTGCGTCTGCCTCTCTCCGTCTCAGAAAATCCCCCCAGCAACAGCGGCTTCTCCCAACCTAAACGGGGAGCATTAGCCCGCGGGTGACTCCGCGACTTACTCTTGGCCCACATGGTTCTTGTAGCGACTCAGAATCTCCTGCCCTTGGGGGATGCGTCTGCTGTCTTTCCCAAGCAGTACAAGGTGGTGTATACCCTCCCAAGAAAATGGATATGACCTTCTTTTGGACAAAAATTTCTCTCCATGTGTCTGTCCTGAATTCAAGGGACTGGGAATTCATTCATCCGCCCAACAAAGGTCTCTTCTGTTTTCCCTGTGCTGGCTGGGTCTGAGAGCAACAGGCCAGGAGCTTCCAGCAGAGGGGGTGGGAAACAGACCCAAACAGAGTGTGTTGAAAGGGGTTAGAGGGGGGTGGGGCGCAGGGTGTTGTGGAAGTTCAGGGCAGCACTGTCTCAGGTTAGTGGGGTGTCGGCCAAGCTGAGCCGGGGGTGAGTGGTCCAGGCAGAGGAGGTGCTGGAGGGAAACTCAAAGTAGTATGTCTGGAGCATGCGCAGTGGGTGAAGTATGTCTGGAGCATGCGCAGTGGGTGAGCCAAGTTGGAGTGTCATGGCTTGGCCCGGGGAAGTTTCGGAGGAGGCAATACAGAATCCTCAGATTCTGGAGAGAAAAATCTTCCGTGTGTGTCTTTTCTGATGAATTGAATTTTGGTTTAGAAATTAGGATACAAAAGTGATTTTTTTGCTTTTGTTGTTTTTTTTGTTTGTTTGTTTGTTTGTTTTTTAGTGAGAGCAACTGAAATAAAAAGAGGTGCCACTAACTAAAAAGGAAAGTGGTGGAGTTCAGCTTTGCACATATATGCGTAAACATGTGCACATGTATTGGGCCATGTGTAGGTTTATATATGTGTTTGTGTCTTTCGAAGCTGCTTCCACCTTACTTTTTGTGGTTTGTTCAAATGTTTGCGTGTATGGTGCATGCCTGTGCGTGTGTTTGTATTTTGCATGTGAGTGGGTGCATGTATGTATGTGGGTGTATGTACACAAGTACACGTGAGAGTGTATTGCCTGTGAGGCCCCAGGATGGTATCAGGAATCATCCCTGACCGCTCGTCCACCTCATTGTTATAAGCCTCGGTCTCTAACTTAACCCAGAGCTCACCCTAAGGGCTGGTCTGTTTCTGGGGATCCCCCAGCTCTGCCTTCCACGGCTAGAATGACAGGTGGGCTACACCTCGCCTGGCATTCTTACGTGGGATCTGCACTCCAAGCTCAGACCCTCCGCTTGTGAGGAGGCCTTTAATCACCGACTCATTTTCCCAGCGGCTTCCTTGATGAGACGGGGGGGGGGGGGTGTCTCACTGAACCCCGCAGTTCCCCAGCTCAGTGACACTGGCACCTGGGATCTTCCTGACTCCTCTTCCCCATTACTGGGATAACAGGCACACGCTGCCCACGCCCGGCTCTTTCCAACGTGGATGCTAGGAATCATGCCCAGGCCCTCGTGCTTGTATCTGTTTTTGGAGACGGCGGATGATGTTTCCAAAGCCCAGGCTGGCGGCCATCCTTGCCTCTGCTTCCTAATTCTAGGGTCACGGGCACGAGCCACCACACGTCGCTCTTGCCGTCTGGCAAGTGGAGATGTAGGCAAGCAACGGGATATTTGAGTCTGGGATCAGGGAGAAAGTTCTAGGCTTAAGACGACAGTTGGGACGTGGTCACCACACTCATCCGGGGCCGACGTGGAGCTGCTTCTGCGGCGTCCGTGTCTCTTGGGAAATGGTTAGAAAGGTATATTCTGAGCCAGGCGAGGGCGGGCGGGGTACACACCCAGTGATCCCACCAGTCCAGGAGGCTGAGGCAGGAGTTCAAGGCCAGCCTAGGTGACAAAGTCTGGGGGCCAGCAGTGTGGCTCAGTATTAGAGCACTCGCTTAGTGTGCACGAGATCCTGGGTTCAATCCCCAGCCCCTGCCAAAAAAAAAAAAAAAAGAAAAGAAATCCAAAGTGGATTCCACGTCAGCCTAGGGCCATATATCTATCAAAGATACGGAAATAAAATTACTTGCCACATATGGGGTTCATACCCCAGGAACTGAAATGTTGAGAAAGTCCCTGCTAGTTCAGGGATACACACACACACACACACACGTATAGAGAGAGAGACACACATATATATACACACACATACATATGTGTGTGTGTGAAAAAGAGACAGAAAAAGAGACAGAGACAGAGAGAAAAACAGAAATATTGAGAGAGAGAAACACCTATTCTGCAACGTGTTCCAGACCCTCTGGGGGCTTGGACCCTGTTCTAATCTTGCTTGGGATTCTGAGAACCAATGTAGATCAGGCTTTTAGCTTGAAGCTAGAAATCGCCTGGGATGTGAGTCTAGTCTGAGCTCTTGACCATTAGGTGAGCAGGAGATTGGGGGAGGAGGGGAGCCCAGGAGAGAGCACAGTTCCGGAAGCTGCTGGAAAAAGGCATGTGCTGTGCCCCTCGACCTCGGGTTAAAAGATAAGGGGCGGGGTTGTCAGGAGACTTGGTGACAAAGGACAAGGTCTCTGGAGATCACTGGGTTATCACTGGGGGACATGGATGGATTGTGCTCAGTGCGTGTTACAGATAGTGGACTTGGACTGAAGGTTGACTTTCAGGGAATGGGAGTTATAAATCGGAGACAGTAAATACAGACCTTCTACTGAGACACTTGAAAATAGTAAGTTATTTTTTATTGGCGGGGACACACATGCACACCAAGATGCACAGATAGAGGTCAGAGGCCAACTTTTGGAAGTCCTCTCCTACCTTGTGGGCTTCCAGGGATCAAACTCAGGTCGCCAGGGTTACAAGCAGGTGCTTTACCTAACGCTGAACTATCTTGCACGTCCGACATACATTTCAGTATTGGCTTTGTCTGGTTTGGGGATTTAGGGTTTTTTTTTTTTTATTTTTGGGGTGTTTTGTTTTGATTGTTGCTGAAGCTGACGGGGCAGGATCCAGAAGTTCAATATCAGCTTCCTACATCGAAGGCCAGTCCAAGGAAAAGCTGAAGCTTGTGGCGAAGAGGGGGAAAGTGGCTTGAAGGCAGCGGGACCCCTGCGTGCCCATTCACGCGCGCGTGCATAGATGTGGTGTGCACACACAGACGGATATACAGGCACACCCCAAGCATCCGCATACCTACACCACACGTGCGCATGCACACGCATGTGCATACAGATGGGTGTGTATACACGGATGGACACACGTGCAGGCATGCGCGCACACACACACACACACACACACACACACTCCAGTCCCAAGGGCAGAGGGTTATTGGAGAAAAGGCCATGTAGCTCTGCCTGGAAACTATGTCCCCAGCACCGTGCCAGGACTTTAAATAGGTTGTTTGTTCGTGGCAATATTTGTGGGTGCTGGGCAGCTTTTATCGTGCCTCAGGAATCGCGAACTCAGTGGCACAATTTTAGAAGTAGAGGAAAGGTAAAGATAGGCCGAGCAAGGGTCACGCGCGCTTTCACGGGCGTGGAGGGTCGGGAATCGGTCAGGACTGGGGAGTCGGAGGGGTGGTTAGGTGAAACAGGAGGAGGTACAAAGCTCATGGGAATGGGGAGGTGGCTCTTGTGGGAAAGCGCTTCTCGTGCAGGCACCAGGACCTGAGTTCAGGTTCTCGGACTCACACGGAAGCGGGTGCCGTGGTCGCATCTGGAACCAGTGCCTGGCAGGGGGAGGCAGCGGGTCGCTGCTAACCTGTGCAGAATGGCACGTGCTGGATTGAGTGAGAGACCCCACCTGAGAGAAGACCGTGGAGGGCGGGTGGGACAGCTCAGGGGGTAGAGGCACTGCCCACAAGCCTGGCGACCTGGGCCCAATCCCTGGAGGCCACAGGGTGAGAGGACGGAACTTCCAACCACAAGTTGTCCTGTGACCTCTACCTGTGCTCACGCCGCACATGTATTTGCATCCCCCCTCCCTCCCTCCCACACACGCACACATACATACACGTGAATATGCCCCACACACACACTCGAAATCAAAAGTATAAATAAACTTTTAAGAAGTGAAGCCAGGGGCTGGAGAGGTGACTCAGGGGTTAAGCCTCTGCCTTGCAGGCAGAAGATCCTGAGTTCGGATCCTAGACCCCACGTATAGACGCCAGGTGGAAGCGGGGGCGGCCTGTGTTTCTGGTCCTGGTAGGGCGGAGCCTGTGAATCCCGGAACAGAGTAAACAAGGAGGAGGTGGAGGCGTCCATGGTGGTTCCCGAATTTGCCTGTGGTTCTACACACACACGCACACACACACACATGCACAATTGAATAAATAATAATAAAAAATATTAAAAAAAAAGGAAGTGAAGCCAGGCACGCTTGTGATTAGTCAGGGGGCAGAGGAAAGAGGATCCCTCCGCCATCAGCCTGAGTTATCTGACATTCAACAAGACAAACAAATAGAACAAATTGAGTGTGACCCAATGAAAGGAAGGTGGGTGTCTGGGACCCCCTGCCTGCACCCCAGTCACTAAGGCAGAGCTTGGAGAATCGTCGTTGCCCAGTGCAGTGTGTTTGCGTGTGCATGTGCGTGTGCGTGTGTGTGTGTGTGCGTGTGTGTGTGTGTGTGTGTATCAGAGGACACTGTGTGTGCCTGTGGAGGCCCAAGGGTGGCTGCCAGAGTCACCCTGAATTGCTTCTACCTCCTCTTTGCTTTGCTTTGGATTTTCCCAAGCGCCACCTTTCAGGGCCAGAAGTGCAGTCTGCCGCCATTTGCATCTGATGTTCTATGTGGGATCTGAACTCAGGACCTTCTGCTTCAAAGCAGAGGCTAAACCCCGAGGCATCTCTCCAGCTCTGTTTTTTTTTTTTTTTTTTTTTAATTAGAGTCTTCAGTAGCCTGTGCTGGTCTTGAATTCCTGATAATCTTGCTTCTGCCTCCCAACCAATGCAAAGAATTTTTTTAAACTTTATTTATTTATTTAGTGTGTATATGTGGGGGGGGCACTGTGTGTCCCTAGGAGGACCATGGGTGACTTGGGGAATCATCCTGGATTGCTGCTACCTCCTTTTTGCTTTGCTGTGGGATTTCCCAGGCTCCGCTCACCAGGGCCGAAAGTGCAGGCCACCTGGTGTTTTTATATGGAACCTGGGACCTGAACTCAGGACCTTCTGCTTGGGAGGCAGAGTCTTAACCCCTGAGCCACCTCTCCAGCACGCAAGTATTTTTTAAAATGTTATTTATTTCAGAAAGAGATGCATGCCACGGCACATAGGTGGGGTCCGAAGACCACTTTCCATGGACAGTTCTGTCCTTCTGCTATGCGAGCTTCCAGGAACGGAGCTCAAGTTGTGGGTGTTCAAGCAGGCACCCCGCTGGCTGAGCTGGCTGACAGCCCTGCACTTTAACTTCTTTATTTGGAAATAATTTTAGATTTATGGAGAAGTTGCAAAAAGCCACTTAGAGAGAGTTGGCCTGCAGCCTACTCAGTAGAAGTCACGCAGTAGCAATGTTATATAACCGCAGGATGTTTGTGAAAGGCAGAAATCATTCATTAACCACATCAGTGTAACCTTTGTGCAGATGATTGCAGATGGCACAGGTCTCTTCCGAAGGGCTTCAGTTCCTGGATTCCGCTTCGTGGGGCCCCCTGTCCCCTCCTCTACCGGCACTCAGAAGGGCTGCTCAAGCAGCTCAGAAGTGAGGGGCTAAGGGGGGGCTACTTCTCCTTCAACATTTCCGTGACCCCGGCTGCATAGATACATGACGTAGTCATGCAAAGCAAACATTACTGATAGTAACTCAAGGACACGTGCTTTCTGGAACACCCTATAATCCAAGCAGAGGGAGGAAGGGACAGGAGGGTTAGGAGTTCAAGGTCATCCTCAGCTAGAGTTTGAGGATGGCATGGGCTTTCATGACCCAGTCTCCAGGACAAAGACGGAGGAGGGGAGGTGGGGGGGCGATGCTTAGCTGGATATGGAGGCGTACACCTGTCATCTCAGCACTTTAGGAGAGAGAAACAGGGGAATCAGGAGTTCAAGGCCAGCCTCGGCTACATATCAAGTTCAAGCTAACCTGGGCTCAAAAATAAGCCAAAGAAAATAAGCAAAAACAGTGAATGATTTCTGGTGACGGAGAGATGTTTTCTTCAGTGACTAGTCACTGGAATGTGCCATGTCCCTTCAACAAGCCCTCACACGTGCTCCTGCAGGCAGCCCTAACGAGCCCATTGGGTCATAAAAATAAAGTCATGAGAGTACAAGGGGGGGGATAGTTGGGAAGAGGCAGGGGTGTCAGTGGAAGTAGAAGAGGGGAAAAGAGAAGTTGATTAGAGAATATGGCCAAATTCCTTATGGAAATGACAGCACAGGCTGGAGAGATGGCTCAGGGGTTAAGACTCTGCCTCCCAAGCAGAAGGTCCTGAGTTCAGGTCCCAGGTCCCACATAAAAACAGCAGGTGGAAACAGCGACGGCCTACACTTCCGGCCCTGGTGGGCAGAGCCTGGGAAATCCCAGCGGGAAGCAAGAAGGAGGATGCAATCCAGGATGATTCCCGAAGCCACCCTTGGTCCTCCACAGGGACACATGTGCCCTCTGATACACAGGCGCGCACGCACACACACACGCGCGCGCACGCACACACATACACACGCGCGCGCGCACACACATGCAGAGCCAGGTGGATCCACTGGACTCAATGTTCAGCCAGTGTGGTCAGCTCAGCAAGCCTCGGGGCCCAGTGAGACACACTGAAAACTGAAAGGGCTGGGGAGATGGCTCGGGGTTAATGCCTTTGCCTCAGAAGCGAAGGGACCTGAGTTCAGATCCCCAGATCCCATGTAAATGCCACGTGGGCAGGGCCCTGGAAGGCAGAGCCGGGGAAACTCCAAAGCAAAGCAGAACAATCCAGGATGGTTCCCGGTATCACCCTTGGGCTTCCACAGTGTGCCTTCTTCTACACACACCTACGCACACGTGTACCCACATGCAAGAAAAGAAAGAGAGAGAAAAGAAAGAGAAAGAAAGACTAGATAGCTCCTGACGTTGACCTCTGGTCTCCACATGCACACAGACACCATGCGTGCCCACTGCGTGTGTACACACACACACACACACACACACACACACCCACACACACACCCTTGCACACATAAGAACTGCTGAGCCTTATGCCTTTGCTGCTTATTCAAGCCCCTAGGAGTGATTCAGCGCTGGGGCAGCAGGGGGCGCAGGAGAGCTCAGGGATGTTCAGGAAGTTGGTGGCTGGAGGCAGGAGCAGTAGTACTTCAAGACCAGCCTGGTCCACACAGAAAGTCCCAAGCCAGCCAAGACCCTGCATCAGAACCAAAAGGAAACGGCTGGACCGTAGCTCAGCTGGCAGAGTCCTTAGCGTGCACGAAGCTCCGGGATAAAACCGCATGGACCAGGAGCAGGGTTCATTGTCTGTTAGCCCAGCACTGTGGGGCAGGATCCAAAGTTCAAGGTCATCCCTGGCTGCACAGTGAATTTGAGGCTAGCCCTTGTATAAAGGATGGAAGGAAGGAGGGAAGGGAAGGAAGGGAGGAGGGAGGGAGGGAGGGAGAGAGGGAAGGAGGAAGGAGGGAGGGAAGGGAGGGAGGGAAGAGGGAGGGAGGGAGGGAGGGAGGGAGGGAGGAGGGAGGGAGGGAGGAGAATTAGGTAGACCTAATACCCAAGGCTGAATCCTAGTTCCCAGGCCTTGGTCACCAACACATACCGCGTGGCCTGCAGGCCACACGGGGCTGCCGAGGATAGAAACTAGTCTGTCAGTCGGGGCAGGGGCCGCCCACTGACCGCTGTGCTTCCGTTCCAGCAATTCCCCTTCTGTTTAATGTCCGTGAACATCACCCGCATTGTGATCCAGGCCTTGAGGGAGGAGTGTCTCTCCAGGTGAGACCCCCCTCCTCTCCCCCTCCTGTCCCCTCCTTCCCCCCTCCCATTCTCATTACCCTCTGGCTCCTCTGGGACTGGACAGAACCCCATGGGCCAGGCCCCCCCTCCAGCCGTCTCCTTCCCAATCTGACCCGGATGGGAGACTTGCTGGGACATGGAGGGGACCCCTTGAATATGGGCTCTTGGTGACTCAGGAGGCTGGCAGGAGGGCGCTGGTGCCCGCCTTTCCTCGGTGAGCAATCGGATCAACACCTTTGTCCCGCAGGGAATGCAATCGACGGCAGCAGGTCTTTCCGGTGGTGAACAGCTTTTACGCGGCCACGTTCCTCCACCTGGCACACGTGTGGAGGAGCCAGCGGAAGACCATCTCGGACTCAGGCTTTGTTCTCAAAGGTGCGCGACTCCTCCCCCTTCCCGGGACACCGAGGCTCCTGTGTCCGGAGCACCCGTGTCCACGTGGTTGCTGACCTGCGTGGTCTTTTCCTGGACCCTGTCCATCCGCCCACGCTCTGGAGTCCACGAGTTCTGGCTCCCGAAGGTTGGGACCACCGTCATGACTGTCATGCCCTACGCCGGCCCTATATGTCTCATGACCACGGTGTGTGTGGTGTGGTTTTGTGTCCCACACACTGTAGCCCAGACAGGTCTCAGATTCACTGTGTATCTAAAGCTTGAACTCACAGCGGTCCTCCTGCCTCAGCCTCCCCAGGTACTTCTGTGCCCCTAACAGGGAGGCCTGGCCCTTTGCCACCCGGGCCACAGACATCCAAGGTCCTGAGCAGCCGCCGAGCGCTCTTCTTGGTCAGCACTTCCAGGTGTGGGGCGGAAGGTTTGGGAACCGAGAGGTTTACAGATTTCACAGGAGTGATGGCCACGACTGGCTCCTGATGTCGCTCAGCGGTAGTGCGTGCCTAGCGTGCACGTGGTCCTGGCTTTGCCCCCCTGACCACGTATACCAGGCTTGGCAGCACCTACTGAAACCCCAGCACTTAAGAGGTGGACGCAGGAGATCACAGTCCACGGTCATCCTCAGCTACTGCATTGTGAGCTTGAAGCCACTCTGGTGGGCTTCATGAGACCCGGTCTCCAAGAAACAAACCTGAAAGCTAGGATGCAGTGGTTGGCGGGCAGACAGAATGGTGTTTCCCGGGTTCTTAACGGCTGCTGTACCCGACAGGATAGGGGCTGGGAGGGCTTCCATAGACCCTCAACCCTTCGCTTTCCCAATCTGTTCCAGACTTGGAAGTGCTGGCCAAGAAGAGCCCGCGGCGCGCTGCTCAGGACCCTGGATGTCTACCTGGCCAGGCGGCCAAGGGCCAGGCCTCCCTACTGGGTCCCCAGAAGTACTGCGGGTCACACAGTCCTCACTCCAAGGACCTGACCTTCACCGGCGTGTGTGACCTGCAGATGCCCGCAGCAGAAGGCTCCGGGCTGATCTGACCCACCCCAGAGCCCCCTGATGCAAAGCTTGAAGCTCTTTCTCTGAGACTTTCAGGGGCTGTATGGTTACTGGTGGCCGAGCCCCTTCCTGGCCTCACAGGTGAGATCAGGAAGCCCCCCGGGCGTGGGTAGAGAAACCCTTGCCGGAGGCGGCCCGGGCGTCTCAGTGGAAGCTACAGGTCACAGATGAGACCGATTCCAACTGGCCTTGGGCCCTGCCTGCGGCCCAAATAAGACCAGCTGCAGCCAGCAGGGGGCAGGACGACCTAGAAGCAGCTGCTGGCTTGGACTGGGCGGGACCTCAGGGTTTCCATGGCGCCCTGGAAGCTGCTCAGCCTTTCCCTTGGCTCGGCACCCCCCCCCCCCACCCCCCCCGGGCGTTTACGATCTAGAGCCATCCCTGGCTGCCCCATCCCCCTTGGCGCCCCGCAGGCCTGAGCCTCCTCCCCTGATGGACCACCGGGCTTAGCAATGGATTTCTGATCCCGCTGGGGGACGGAGGAAGTGCACCCACCAGCAGTTTTAGAATAAAGGACTTGTTGCAGTTTGTGCGTCCAAGACGATTCTCGCCGGGCCTGCCTGCCCCTGCGCGCGCGCACACACACACACACACACACACACACACACACACACACACAGCACCCAGTGGAGTTGGACAGCTGGAAGCACTTCCATGCAGCGTTGCAATCCTCCACAAGAAAGATAACCTTGGGCCTGACACTCCTGGCAAGCTCTAGAGGGTGGCATTGGCATCTTGGGAGCACATGATATCTACATCTGTTCCCCCCAGCCTCCCCCACCCGCATTTGCTTCTGGCCAGCTTGGTTGGCTAGAACACCTGCGCTGAGGCCCGAAGACCCGACCCCGGTCCCCTCACCATAAGCTCCTCCCATCCTCTCCCTAGCAGCCCTGACGCCCCTCTCCGCCTGGCCTCTCCGATTCGACCACTAGAGGTGCCCAGGGGCACCTCTCAGCAGCTGGTAATGTGCCCGGCGGCTGCTTGCCTTGCTTTGGGGGCCTTCAACGAAATGTACGCCCGGGTGTCGGTGCCGTCCTCCCTCAGTGGTCAGGCTGCCCGGCAGAGGCTGGGCGTGGCAGGGGTTTGGAAGGCCCGCTCCGGCTCCACTCTGCCATCCATCCATTCGGATGGCTCTGAGCCTGGGGAGGCTAATAAGCCTGCGCAGGCGCAAATAGAAGGTAGGTCCCCAGTGCAGCAAGACCCAGGTCAGGCAGGAAGGGAAGCAGCAGCACCTTGGCGAGGGCATCGGACCCTCCTCCAATCAGAGGACACCCAGTCCAGCTCACGGGGATTGGCCAGGAATGCAGTCCCACTGAAGAAAGGTCTCCAGGATGGGGTGTGTGGCTGAAAGAAGCACTGGGGAGATGGCCCCCAAGTTTAAAGCATTTGCCTCTCAAGCGGAAGGACCTAAGTTCGGATCCTCAGATCCCATGTAAAAAGGCCAGGTGGAAATGGCCCTACAGTTCCACCGTGAAGGGAAAACTCAGAGCAAAGCAATAAGGACGTAGAGCACTTTCCCCTCTGGCCTCCACAGGCGCGCACTCAAATGCCTGTAACACACACACACAACTCTTTCTGATCTTTTCTTCCAGAAGGGTGGACGGGAGGATTCAGAATAAACTGGCCTAGGGATACGGCTCCGTGGCAGAGCACTGGCGTAGCGCATGTTAACCAGGGGTCACAACAACATCCATAAAGCTAAAGCGTGAGGGTTGTTGGCTGGGGCACCCCTTCGTCTCTCTCCCTTTTATTCATTTATTATTTACTCTGTGGGGGGGGGGCACTGTGTGCCTATGGAGGACCAAGGGTGGCTTTGGAATGACCCTGGATTGCTTCTACCTCCTCTTTGCTTTGCTCTGGGATTTCCCAGGCTCAGCTTCCAGGATCCAAAGTGCACACTGCTATATTTTTTATGTGGGATCGGGATCCGAACTCAGGACCTTTTGGCTTTCGAAGCAGAGGCTTATTAACCCAAGCCCACTCTCCAGCCCTTCTCCCCCCTTTTAAGTCCACCGCTGTGCCAGCAAGATATCCCTATATATAACTGGTGTCCTGAGTTCAAGTCCCTGAGCCCATGAGGTGGCATGAGAGAAGTGACTGCTGAGTGTTCTTCTCTGACCACATTGCCACACGTATATGTGGTGCACACACAACACATTTGCGCTCTCTCCCTCTTTCTCCTTTCTCTCTCTCCTTCCTCTCTTACAAAAATAACTAAAAATACTCTACCCCCCCAGCTTACAGCCCTGTGGCTTGAGAGGTCTGGGAATTGCAAAGAGAGGACCAGGAGGTGGCCTGGGGCAGCTGCCCGCATCTTGGCACCAGATCGGCTGAACCTCATCAGACTTTCTGTTTGTTTCTGTGGAGGACAGAAGAATCCAATCTGTCAGAGCTGAGAGGGTAAAGTAGCGCCTCAGGACACCAATCAATCAATCTATCTATCTATCATCTATCTTTTTGTTTTATCATTCATCATTCATTCATTCATTTTTGAGGCAGGCTGTCACAGGGGCCTCAGCTAGCCTCGAACTCATCATGTAGCAGACGCCGGCCTTGAATCGTGAGCCTCCAGCTCCAGAGTGCTGGGACCTCAGGTTGGGGTGCTACCAGGCCCGCCTCCACCACTCCCTTCTCTCACCGCGAGCAACCACATGCTCTTCCTCTTTCCTTCGCCACAAAGGCCAGGGCTTGGGGCTTGACAAATCAGGGCTGGCTAGTCACTCTGGATGAGAGGCAGGGTGAGAACCAAGCCAAGGCGTCTCCATGGGAAACCAGGTTGCATTCTGTCATAGTCAGACCCAGGTGTCAAACTTGACAGTGAGGGTCTGAGCTCTGGGCACATTGTGAGAATTAATGGTCGAGTTAAGCCCAGAGCAAACCTAAAGGAGATGGTCAGTTGTTGGAGCAGACCCAGCCGTGGTGGGTGGGGACAGGCCCTGGAATAAAATACAGACAGCTGGTTGAGAGTTGGCATCCTGTGTACACTTGGCCATTATTGTGGTGATGCTGTGGCCAGTAGTGGTCCCTCAGCCCTCGTGTCTGTCTCTTCCCTCCTGGCTACAAACTGTAACTCAGACTATCAGTAAGAAAATAAACCCCTGTTCCCTTAAGCCGTTTGGTGGTGTTTATGCCGACATAAACCGCAAACCGTTCTCATCGCCCACAGTGACCCTGGGCGCATCAGCCAGACAAACAGAGCTGTGTGTGAGCGGCTAAGAGAGCTGCAGGGCTCTGACTGCAGGTGAGCGCTGTCTTTGCGCCTCTTTGGGGGCCTTGTTGGGACCCTGGAGGCGGGAACAGGCCTGCATCCCAAGCCATAGCCACAGGCCCTTTCCCAGCCGGAGGACGGCAGATGTGACCCAACTGTTCGATCAGAAAGCAATGCTCAGGGCTTGGGCCCTGGGCCACTTCCTGTTGGGTTTTGTTTGTTTTAGGGAAGGCTTGCTTCCTCTGTCTCAGTCACAATTTGTCACTTGCGTTCTGATCAGCCCCCCAGCATGCGAATGGGTGCGGGTGGATGGGTGGGTGAGGGAAAGGGAATCCGCCCGTGCAAACTGGGAAAGACACTGGTTTCCTTTATTGACCATTCAGAGAGGGGGCAGGGACTGGCGAGCTCACTTCCAGTTCTTGAAGAACTGCTTGAAGATCGGACTCTCGCGGCCCTGGGGCAGAATCTCCACCTGCAGGAGAAGAGAGGGGCTCGCAGGGGGACTTGTCTGTCTCTGCTTGGGCAGAAAAAGTGGTGGCGTGCTAGTGGGTGAGTTGTGCTAGTAGGAGATGGGTGTCTGGTGGACAACTGAAGGCCAAGCTCTGGACACATCTTTGAAGAATTAGTCGTTAGGGTAAGCCCTGAGCAAACCTGCAGGAGAGGACCTAATTGACATACGAAGACCCAGCCCCGAGACCCTGGGGCCATCCCTGGGCGGTTGGATAAAACAGAGGCAGCCGGTTCATGCTTGGCCGACTTCAGCACACTTTGGCGGACTGAGTCTGGCATGGGAAGTTCGCCCCTCGCTCAGCAATCCGTGGATGTGGGTGCGGCCAGTTTCCTCGGCTCCTGGTGTTGATGTGAGTTCTCCTGTCAAGCTGGACTAAAGCCAGAATAAACTCCCTTGTCCCCTAAGGTGTCTGGTTGTGAATTTGTCGGCGCCATGCAGACAAACCATAATAGAGACAAGGAGCTGGGTATGCGGTAACAGGGCAGCTGTGTTTCCTGACAGTCACTGTGTGTGTGTTTGCGCGCATATGTGTATGCGCATGTGTGTGCACATGTGTTGTGTGTCTGTGCATACGTGTGCATGTGTATGTGCATGCATGCATTGTGTGTGTTTGCATGCAAACATGTGCATGCATTGTGTGCATGTGTGTGTGCATGGTGTGTGCATGGACGTATGTGCATGTCCACGTGCATGGGAATGTGTATGCCTGTGTATGCATGCCTGTGTGTGTACATGTATGTGCATGCATGCGTGCATGTGCAAATGTGTGTATGCATGTGTTTGTGTGTATGTGCACACGAGCGTGTACATGCATATATGCGCACGTCCATTTGCATGGGAATATGTATGCATGTGTGTGCATGTGCCTGTGTGTGTACATGTATGTGCATGCATGTGTGCGTTCATCTGTGTAAGTGCGTGTGTGCATGTGTGCACATGCAAATGTGTATGCATGCATGTGCATGTCCATCCGCATGGGAATGTGTATGCGTGTGCATATGTGTGCATGCAAATGTGTGCACGCATATATATGCATGTCTATGTGCATGGGAATGTGTATGCGTGTGTGTGTGTACATGTATGTGCATGCATGTGTGCGTGCATCTGTGTGTGTGTGTGTGTGTGTTAAATGCTGAAGAGCTGAAAGGACATTTCCACTTGCAGGTCTGAGAGTGAAACATGACCGCACTGACCCTGGAAGTTCTTCCTTGCTTGTGTCCAGGCCTGGGGCAGGAGGCCTCGGGTAAGGAGCCCAGGTGTGAGGTCCGGGGATCCTGGGGTGCCTCCTCACCTGAGTGTTGGGGGAATACCGCATGCGGGAGATGAAGCCCTCGGCCACCTGCAGGGCTGCCTGCCGCTCCTTCTCGTTAGCTTTTCGTCCTGGAACACAGGAGGGACACAGTTGGCAGCCGCACGGCCAGCATACGCCCCGCCCTGGCTCCAGCCGCAGCGTGGCAGGAAGCCCACGTGGTGGGCCACACGCATGCTCCCTGCGCTCAAGACGTGGAGGCAGGGGGATCGAGACGTTCGAGACCACCCTCTGCTATGAGAGCACTCAAGGCTGACCTGGACACACATGAGCGGCCCTGTATCAAAGGATGAAACACAGGCCGGCGACGTAACTCAACGGGCAGGAATCTGCTCAGAACTGGTGACCTGAACTTGATCTCTGGGAGCCCACGTGGCGGAAGGAGAGAACGGACTTCTGAAGCTGTCATTTGACCTGCACACACGTGGTGTGGCGTGTTCATGCCCGCCCTCTCTCTGTCTCTGTCTGTCTCTCTCTTCCTTCTCTCGAGTGAATGAATGAATGAAGGAATGAATGAAAGAGTAACTGGATCATATGGTGGTTCTAAACATTACTTAATTAGCTAATTCTCCTTTAGAAAAAGAAAAGGAGTCTCTCCAGTGTTTCTCCCTTGTTCTCTCGAGGAGACGTGAGGGGTTCAGAGAAGAGCTGGTGGGTTTTCAAAGAAGCCCCTCGAGAGAGAGCTCACAGGGCTCTTTGGAGGATGGAGGCCGACCCTTAAAACTCTTCCCAGGAAATTGGCAGCTCCAAGCTAAGACGAAAACTATTCTTCTGGGTGGAGGGACAACTCAGCGGGCGGGGCATCTGCTCACAAACCTGGCAACCTGGGCTCCATCCCCCGGAAGCCCCCAGGGTGCAAGAAGAGAGCTGATTTCCGAGAGCTGTCCCCCCCAATGCAGCATGCATGTTTCTCTCTCTCTCTCTCTCCTCTCTCTCTCTCTCTCTCTCTCTCCACACGCACACAAAGAAAATTAAAAGAACAACTTTTCTTCTTCCTAAGTCTGATCAGGCTTATTTCAGGGAGACAAACTATAAAACCAGAGACCCCTGGGCGACAGGACCCCTCACTCCTTGTCGCAGTACGGTTACAGGTAACACCGTACTGTTATCGGGCCATCTAAAAAAAAAAGTAAATAGGACAAGGGGTACCGTTTCTGAATGAGATAAATCGATTCCCACAAAGCGGAAAGCCAACACTGCCTACTGACGAAGCACCTATCAAAAGGAAGACCACGCAGAGCCCCGTGCGGGAAGTCTTTGAGATGCAAAGTGCAAGTTCCGCGCTGAAGGCATTTCTGCAAGGAGAGGTGACAGTTGGCTCATGTCTAGACCGTTAAAACCCTGTGGGCTCTGGTAACCCCACTGGCTCCCAGAAATGGCTGTGGATCACAAGGCAATCCAGAATCACAAGCCTGGCCAAGGGACATCTGGGAAGGGGAATGGTTAATAGGAACGGGATGGAGATTTTAAAAAAAAAAAAAGGTTGAAGGCTGGAGAGATGGTTCAGGGGTTAAGCCTTTGCCTTGGAACGCTCAAGTGCCCTCTGCTACACACACACACACACACACAACACACACACACACACCACGGGAAAATAATAGAAACAAGGCTGAGGGACAGAGTAATCATAAGATATTTAGTACATGTATGAAATTGTCAAAGAACAAACAAACAAAAATCCTATGAACTAGAAAGTATCTGAAACTAATTCTCTTGCCTTCCTCTGTAATTGACCAAAGCCAGAGATCATCAGACCCTGGTGTTCCGGCCTCCCAAGTGTGTCCCCCCCACACCATCCCCATTTCTTTCTCTAATGATTCCTTGCTGTGGGCCTCTGGCATCCCTCTTCCCCGGGCATAGGCCCCATGAGGCAAACAGCCTGAGTAGGAGGAAAAGGTAGACCTCGAGGCTGGGCCGCTGAGCCGGCAGAGCACTGACCCGGCATGAATCCTGTGCCATCTGCAATGCCACCTAGAACCAGGTGTGTCGGCCCAAGGCCGCAAGCCCATTGGTGGCAGAGGCAGGAGGACCACACGCGGAAGCTCATCCTCAGCTGTGCACTGGGTCAACTTGGGCTATGCGAGGTTCTGTTATTAAAAAAAAGGGGGGGGGTCCTTTGCTCTGCATGGAATCATCTGGAATCCATGAGTTCCTTTCTGATTTCCTGGCCCCTCATGGATTCGATGACTTGAGTCCATGAGTTCTTGCTCCTTGTGGAATCAATATGGATGAGTTCCTTTCTTTCTCTCCTCTAATAAACTTTAACCCAAGATGGATGGAGGAAGGAAGGAAGGAAGGAAGGAAGGGAAGGAAGGAAGGAAGGAAGGAAGGAAGAAGGAAGGAAGGAAGGAAGGAAAGAAGGAAGGAAAGAAGGAAGGAAGGAAGAGAAAGAATAATCCGGCAGCAGGGGCTTCCCTCACCAGGGCTCTTAACTTACAAACTTCCTGTGCAGGACCGTTCCAGAACCTTCCCTGTCACCCCCTCCGCTAGGTCGGACGGACCGCATATGGACAGCCGGCTGCAGCTCTCTCCCCTAGACCCCATCCGTGCACTCTTAGTGACTGTTGATGGAGCAAATGCTACTTCCCACAGCAGGTTCCTGTTTCGGAGAAGCTTATCATCTGTTCAAGGAGCTAAATATGCCCAAGTAAAGAGCTGGGCAGCGGGCCCAATGAGATGGCTCAGTGGTTAAGGCGTCTACCTGCAAACCTGGTACCCTGAGTTCAAGTCCCAGAAGCCCATATAGTAGAAGGAAAGAACTGACTTTATAAGTTGTCCTTTGGTTGGCAACACTTGAGCTCTCTTTCTCTCTCTCTCTCTCTTTTCCTCTCTCTCTCTTTTTCCATATACACAAAAACTTTTTTTAATTAAAAAAGACGACCTGGGGCTGGAGAGGTGGCTCAGTGATTAAGCCTCTGCCTTGCAGGCAGAAGGTCCTGAGTTTGGATCTTAGACCCCACGTAGAAACGCCGGACAGAAGCGGGGCGGCCTGCATTTCCGGCCTGGTAGGGTGGAGCCTGTGAATCCCTGGGCAGAGTAAACAAGGAGGAGGTGGAAGCGTCCATGGTGGTTCCCGAATTCATTCGTGGTTCTACACACACACACACATACATACACATGCACATACATCACACGCACAATTGAATAAATAATAAAAAAATTTAAAAAAAAGAAGACCAGAACACATGGCCCGGTTCCATCCCAGCATGGCACAAGCCAGGTGAACCAGGCGTAGTTGGCCCCTCCCATTACCCAGTGCTAGGGTGATAGTGGCAGGAAGATGGGGCCAAAGCCCAGCTGGCGGCCAGCCTTGCCCTCGCTTTCCTAATTCTAGGGTCACGGGCACGAGCCAACCACACGTCGCTCTTGCATCTGGCAAGTGGAGAGGTAGGCAAGCAACGGGATATTGAGTCTGGGATCAGGAGAAAGTTCTAGGCTTAAGACGACGGTTGGGACGTGGTCACCACACTCATCCGGGGCCGACGTGGAGCGTCTCGCGGCGTCCCCCCCCCCCCCGTGTCCCTCTTGGGAATGTGTTTAGAAAGGTTATTCCTGAGCCAGGCGAGGGCGGGCGGGGTACACAACCCAGTGATGACCACAGGCCAGGAGGCTGAGCAGGAGTTCAAGGCCAGCCTAGGTGACAAGCTCTGGGGGCCAGCAGTGTGGCTCAGTATTAGATCACTCGCTTAGTGTGCACGAGATCCTGGGTTCAATCCCCAGCCCACTGCCAAAAAAAAAAAAAAGAAAAGAAAGCCAAGTGGATGCCACTCAGCCTAGGGCCATATATCTATCAAAGATACGGAAATAAAATTACTTTGCCACATATGGGGGTCATACCCCAAGGAACCTGAAAGGGTGAGAAGGTCCCTGCGAGTTCAGGATACCACACACACACACACCACACAGATAAGAGAGAGACACACAGATATATACAACACATACATATGTGGTGTGTGTGAAAAAGGAGACAGAGAAAAAGAGACAGAGACAGAGAGAAAAAACAGAATATGGAGAGAGAGAACACCTATCTGCAACGTGTTTCCAGACCCTCTGGGGGGCTTGGACCCGGTTCTAATCTTGCGTGGATTCGGAGAACCAATGTAGATCGGCTTTAAGCTTGAAGCTAGGAAAAATGCGCCTGGGATGTGAAGTCTAGTCTGAGCTCTGACCATTAGGTGAGCGGAGATGGGGGAGGAGGGAGCCCGGAGAGAGCACATCCGGAAGCTGCTGGAAAAAAGCATGTGCTGTGCCCTCGACCTCGGGGTTAAAAGATAGGGGCGGGGTTTGTCAGGAGACTTGGTGGACAAAGGACAAGGGCCGGGAGATCCTGGGTTTTAGCACTGGGGGACATGGGATGGATTGTTGGGCGCAGTGCCGTGTTACATATATTGACGTGGACTGAAGGTTGACTTTCAGGGAATGGGATTATAATCGGAGACGTAAATACAGACTTCTACTGAGACCGTGAAAAATAGTAGTTATTTTTTAATTGGCGGGGACACCATGCACACCAAGATGCACAGATAGAGGTCAGAGGCCAACTTTGTGGAAGTCCTCTCCTACCTTGTGGCTTCAGGGATCGAACTCAGGTCGCCAGGGTACAAAGCAGGTGCGTGTACCTAACGCGAACTATCTTGCAACGTCCGACATACATTTCAGTATTGCTTTGGTCTGGTTTGGGGATTTAGGGTTTTTTTTTTTGATTTTTGGTGGTGTTTGTTTTGATTGTTGCTGAAGCTGATGGGGCATGATCCAGAAGTCAAATATCAGCGGCCTACAGCAGGCCATCCAGGAAAAAGCTGAAGCTTGTGGCGAAGAGGGGGAAAGTGGCTTGAAGGCAGCGGGACCCCCTTGCGTGCCCATGAATCACGCGCGCGTGCCATGAGGTGGTGTGCACACACATGACGCTATACAGTCACACCCAAACACCCACATACCTACACCACACTTGCGCATGCACACGCATGTGCGAAAGATGGGGGGTGTATACACGGATGACACACGTGGCAGGCATGGGTGGTCACACACACACACACAAACACACACACATCACACACACTCCAGTCCCAAGGCAAAGGGTTATGGAAAAAGGCCGATTGTAGCTCTGCCTGGAGAACTATGATCCCCAGCACCGTGCCAGGATTTAAATAGGTTTGTTTTGTTCGTGGCAATTTTGTGGGTGCTGGGCAGCTTTTATCGTGACGTCAGGAAGGCGAACTCAGTGGCACAAGTTTAGAATAGAGGAAAGGTAAAAGATGAGGACCGAGTCAAGGGGGTCACAAGCGCGCTTTTCACGGGCGTTGAGGGTCGGGAATCGGTCCAGTACTGGGGATCGGAGGGGTGGTAGGTGAACAGGAGAGGTAAAAGCTCATGGAATGGGAGGTGTCTCTTGTGGGAAAGCGCTTCTCGTGCAGGCACCAGACATAGTTCAGGTTCCTCGACTCACACGGAATCGGGTTGCTCTTGGGGGTCGCGCGGAACAGTGCCTGGGCAGGGGGAGGCATCGGGTTCCGCTGCTAACCTTTGGCAGAATGCAGATATGCTGGAAATTGAGTGAGAGACCCCGCCTGAGAGAAACCATGGAGGGGCGGGTTGGGACAGCTCGTGGGTAGAGGCACTGCCCACAAGCCTGGCGAACTGGTCCCCATCCCTGGGAGTCCCAAAGGGTGAGAGGACGGAACGCCAACCACAATTGTGTTCCTGGACCCCTCTACCTGTGACTCACGCCGCACATGTATTTGCCATCCCCCCTCCCTCCCCTCACCACACACGCACACATACATACACGTGAATATGCCCCACAGCACACACTCGAATCAAAGTATAAATAAACTTTAAGAATTGAAGCCAGGGCTGGAGAGGTGACTCGGGGTTAAGCCTCTGCTTGCGGGCAAAGATCCTGAGTTCGGATCCTAGACCCCACGTATAGACGCCCAGGTGGAAGCGGGGCGGCCTGTGTTTTTGGTTCCATTGTAGGGCGGAGCCTGTGAATCCCGGAACAGAGTAAACAAGGAGGAGGTGGAGGCGTCCATGGTGGTTCCCGAATTTGCATGTGGTTCTACAAAACACACGCACAACACACACACATGCACAATTTGAATAAATAATAATAAAAAATATTAAAAAAAAAAAGAAGTGAAGCCAGCACGCTGTGTTATTAAGTCAGGGGGGCAGAGAAGAGGATCCCTCCCGCCATCAGCCTGAGTTATCTGACATTCAACAGACGACAAATAGAACAAATGAGTGTGACCCAATGAAAGGAAGGTGGGTGTCTGGGACCCCTGCATTCACCCCAATCACTAGGCAGAGCTTTGATATCGTCGTTGCCCAGTGCAGTGTTTTGCGTTTGGCAGGGGTTGCGTGTGCGTGTGTGTGTGTGTCGTGTGTGTGTGTGTGGCGTGTGTGTGTGTGTGTGAGTGAGAGGACAACTGTGTGTGGCCTGTGGGAGGCCCCAAGGGTGGCTGCCAGAGTCACCCTGAATGCTTCTACCTTCCTCTTTGCTTTGCTTTGGATTTGTCCCAAGCGCAACCTTCAGGGCCAGAAGTGCAGTCGGGCCGCCATTTGCATCGGATGTTCTTATGTGGGATCTGAACTCAGGACCTCTGCTTCAAAAGCAGAGCAAACCCCGAGCATCTCTCCCAGCTCTGGTTTTTTTTTTTTTTTTTTTTATTAGAGTGTCAGTAGCCTGTGCTGGTCTTGAACTCCGTGATAATCTTGCTGTCTGCCTCCAACCAATGCAAAGAATTGTTTTAAACTTGATTTATTTATTTTAGTGTTATATGTGGGGGGGGGCACTGTGTGGCCCTAGGAGGACCATGGGTGACCTTGGGGAAGGTCATCCTGGATTGCTGCCTACTCCTTTTTGGCTTTGCTGTGGGATTTCACAGCTCCGCTCACCAGGTCCGAAAGTGGCCGGCCACCTGGGTTTTTTTAATTGGAACCTGGGACCTGAACTATGACCTTTCGCTTGGAGGCATAGTCCCTTAACCCCTGAGGCAACCTCTCCAGCACGCAAGGATTTTTTAAAATGTTTTTATTTCAGAAAGAGATCATTCCACGCACATAGGGTGGGGTCCTGAAGACCACTTTCCATGGCAGTTCTGTCCTTCTGCGATGCGAGCTTCCAGGAACGGAGCCAAGTTGTGGGTGTTTCAAGCAGGCACCCGCTGGCTGAGCCTGGCCTGACAGCCCTGCACTTTAACTTATTTATTGGAAATAAGTTTAGATTTATGGAGAATTGCAAAAAGCCACTTAGAGAGAGTTGGCCCGTGCAGCCGACTCATTAGAAGTCACGCAGTAAGCAATGTTTATGTAACCGCAGGATGTTTGTGAAAGGCAGAAATCATTCATTAACCACAGCAGTGTAACCTTTGTGCAGAGGATTGCAGATGCCAGGTCCTTCAGAGGGCTTCAGTTCCTGGATTCCACTTCGTGGGGGCCCCTGTCCCCTCCGCACCAGCACTCAGAAGGGCTCTCAAGCAACTCCAAAGTGAGGGGCTAAGGGGGCTACTTCTCCTCAACATTTCCGTGACCCGGCTGGCATAGATACAGACATAGTCAGCAAAGGCAAACATTACTGAAAACTCAGGACCGTGCTTTTGAACACCCTATAATCCAGCAGAGTGAGGAAGGACAGGGGTTAGGATTTCAAGGTCATCCTCAGCTAGAGTTTTGATGAGCATGGGCTTTCTGACCCAGTCTCCAGGACAAGACGAAAAGACGGGGGAGGAGAGGTGGGGGGGCGATGCTTAGCTGGATATGGAGGCGTACCCTGTTCCATCTCAGCACTTAGGAGGAGAAACATGGGAATCAGGAGTTCAAGGCCAGCCTCGGCTTACATATCAAGTTCAAAAGCGACCTGGCGCAAAAATAACAAAGAAAATAAGCAAAAACCAGTGAATGATTTCTGGTGAATAGAGAGATGTTTGCTTCAGTGACTAGTCACTGGAAATGTGCCATGTCCCTTCAACAGAGCCTCACACGTGCGCCTGAGCAGCCTAACGAGCCCAGTGGGTCATAAAAATAATTCATGAGAGTACAAGGGGGGGGCTAGTTGGAAGAGCAGGGTTGTCATGGAAGTAGAAGAGGGGAAAAAGAATTGATTTAGAGAATAGGGCCAAATTCCTTATGGAAATGACAGCACAGGCCTGGAGAGATGGCTCAGGTGTTAGATACTCTGCTCCCAAGCAAGAAGGTCCCTGAGTTCAGGTCCCAGTCCCACATAAAACAGCCGGTGGAAACAGCGACCGGCCTACACTTCCGGCCCCTGGTGGGCAGAGCCTGGGAAATCCAGCGGGAAGCAAGAAATGATGCAATCCAGATGATTCCCGAGCCACCCTTTGTCCTCACAGGAACACATGTGGCCCTCTGATACACAAACACGCGCGCACGCACACACACACACACACACACGCTGCCGCGGCACACCAAACACGCGCGCGCCACGACCGCGCCGCACACACATGCATAGCCAGTTGGATCACTGGACTCAATTGTTTCAGACCATTGTGGTCAGCCTCAAGCAGCCTCGGGTGCCCAGGAGACAATCTGAAAACTGAAAGTGGCGGGGAGAGGCTCGGGGGTTAACGCCTTGCCTCAGAACGAAGGGACCTGAGTTCAGATCCCCAGATCCCATGTAAATGCCAGTGGGCAGGGCCCTGGAAGCAGAGCCGGGGAAACTCAAATCAAGCGAACAATCCGGATGGTTCCCGGGTATCACCCTTGGTCCTTCCACAGTGTGCCTTCTTCTACCACACCCTACGCACACGTGTACCCACTGCAAGAAAAGAAAGAGAGAGAAAGCAAGAAAGAAAGACTAGGAGAGCTCCTGAACGTTGCCTCTGGTCTCCACTGCACACAGACCCATGCGTCCCACGGCGTGTGTACACACACACACACCACACACACACACACCACACACACACCTTGCACACATAAAACTGCTGAGTCCTTATGCCTTTGCTGCTATCAGGCCCCTGGGAGTGATTCGGCGCTTGGGCCAGCAGGGGCGCAGGAGAGCTCGGGATGTTCAGGAAGTTGGTGGCTGGAGGCAGGAGCATAGGTACTTCAAGACCAGCCGGTCCCACACAGAAATTCCCAAGACGCCAATACCCTGCATCAGACCAAAAGGAAACGGCTGGGACCGTACTCAGCTGCAGAGTCATTAGCGTGCACGAAGCGCCGGGATAAAACCGCATGGACAGGAAAGAGGTTCATGTCTGTTAGCCCAGCACTGTGGGGCAGGATCCAAAGTTCAGGGCATCCCTGGCTGCACAGTGAATTTGAGCTAGCCGTGTATAAAGGATGTAGGAAGGAGGAAAGGGAAGGAAGGGAGGATGGAGGAGGGGAGGGAGAGAGGGAAGGAGGAAGGAGGGAGGAAGGAGGGAGGGAGGAGGGGAGGGAGGGAGGGGAGGGAGGGAGGGAGGGAGGGATTATGGAGGAGGGAGGGAGGGAGGAGAATTAGGAGACCTAATACCCACGGCTTGAGATCCGATTCCCAGGCCTTGGTCACCAACCCATACCAACTGGCCTGCAGGCCACACGGGGCGGCCAAGGAGAGAAACTAGTCTGTCCGTCGGGGCAGGGGCCGCCCACTGACCGCTGTGCGTCCTTCCAGCAATCCCCTTCTGTTTAATGTCCTGAACATCACCCGCATTGTGATCCAGGCCTTGGGGAGGGAGTGTCGCGTCAGGTGAGACCCCCTCCTCTCCCCTCCTGTCCCCTCTTCCCCCCTCCCATTCGCATTACCCTCTGGCTCCTCTGGGACTGGACAGACCCATGGGCCAGGCCCCCCCCCAGCCGTCGCCTTCCGCAACTACCCGGATGGGAGACTTGCTGGGACATGGAGGGGACCCCTGAATTGGGCTCTTGGTGACTCAGGAGGCTGGCAGGAGGGCGCTGTGCCCGACTTTCTCGGTGAGCAATCTGATCAACAACTTTTGGTCCCGCAGGGAATGCAAAATCGGCGACAGCAGGTCTTTCCGGTGGTGAGACAGCTTTTTACGCGGCCAATTTCCTCCTCCACCTGGCACACGTGTGGAGGAGCCACGGTAGACCATCTCGGAATCAGGCTTTGTTTCTCAAATGCGCCGACTCCTCCCCTTCCCGGGACACCGAGGCCTCCTGTGGTCCGAGAACCCGTGTCGCACGTGGTTGCTGACCTGCGGGTCTTTCCTGGACCCTGTCCCATCCGCCCACGCGCTGGAGTCCCACGAGTTTCTGGCTCCCGAAGGTTGGGACCACCGTCATGAACTGTCAGCCCTACCCGGCCCTATATGTCCATGACCACGGTGTGTGTGGTGTGTTTTTGTGTCCCACACAAGTAGCCCAGACAGGTCTCAGATCACTGTGTACTAAAGCTTGAACGCACAGCGGTCCTCTGCCTCACCGCCCCAGGTCTTCTGTGCCCCTAACAGGGAGCCTGGCCCTTTGCCACCCGGGGCCACAGACATCCAAGGTCCTGAGCAGCCCGCCGAGCGCTTCTTCTTGGTCATGGACTTCCAGTGTGGGGCGGAGGTTTGGGAAACGAGAGGTTTACAGATGCACAAGAGTGACGGCCACACTGGCTCGGATGTAGCTCAGCGGTAGTGGCATGCCTAGCGGAGAGGCGCGCGGTCCGGGCTTTGCCCCCCTGACCACGTATACCAGGGCTTGCAAGCACCTACTGAAACCCAGCACTTAAGAGGTGGACGCAGGAGATTCACAGCACGGTCAGTCCTCGCTACGGCATTGGTGAGCTTGAGCCACTCTGGTGGCTTCATGAGACCACGGCTCCAAGAAACAAACCTGAAAGCGTAGGATGCGGGGTTGGACTGGCCAGAATGTGGTTCCCGGGTTCTTAACGGGGATGCTGGGACCCGAAAGGATAGGGGCTGGGAGGGCTTCCATAACCCTTTCCAAAACCCCTTCGCTTTCCCAATCGTTTCCAGACTTGAGAAGTGATGGCCAAGAAGAGCCCGCGGAGGCCTGCTCAGGACCCTGGAGTCTACCTGGCCCAGGCGCCAAGGGCCAGGCCTCCCTACTGGTCCCCAGAATACTGCGGGTCACACGGCCCTCACTCCAAGGACCTGACCTTCACCGGGCGTGGTGTGACCTGCAGATGCCCGCAGCAGAAGGCGCCGGGCTGATCTGACCCACCCCAAGCCACCCTGATGCAAAGCTTAAGACTGGCGCTGAGAATTTCAGGGGCTGTATGGTTACGGTGGCCGAGCCCCTTCCTGGCCGCACAGTGAGATCAGGAATCCCCCCGGGCGTGTGTAGAGAAACCCTTGCCGGAGGCGGCCCGGGCGTCTCATTTTAAGCTACAGGTCACAGATAGACCGATTCCCACTGTCCTTTGGGCCCTTCCTGCGGCCCAAATAAGACCAGCTGCGCCAGCAGGGGGCAGGACGACATAAAGCAGCTGCTGGCTTGGACTGGGCGGGACACCTCAGGGTTTCCCATTGTCCCTGGGAAGCGGCTAACCTTTCCCTGTTGGCTTCGGCCACCCCCCCCCCCCCCCTGCGTTTAAAGATCGAGAGCCATCCCTGGCTGCCCCATCCCCTTGGCCCCGCAGGCTGAGCCGCCTCCCTGATGACACCGGCTTAGCAAGGGAGTTCTGGATCCCGCTGGGGACGGAGGAAATTTCACCCACAAGCAGTTTTAGAATAAAGGAGGATTGTTGCAGTTTGTGCGTCACAAGACGATTCTCGCCGGGCCTGCCTGCCCCTGACGCGCGGCGCGCGCGCGCGCGCGCGCGCCACACACACACACACAACACACACCACAGCACCCAGTTTATTTTGACAGCTGTAAACAATTCCATGCAGCGTTGCAATCTCCACGAAGAACATAACCTTGGGCCGACACTCCTGTCAACGCTAAGGGTGGCATTGGCAATGGGAGCCACATGATATCTACATCTGTTCCCCCCAAGCCTCCCCCACCCGCTTTGCCTTCTGGCCCAGCTTGGTTGGCTAGAACACCTGCGCTGAGGCCCGAAGACCCGACGCCCCGTCCCCCTCCCCATAAGCTCCTCCCATCCCTCTCCCTAGCAGCGCTACGCCCTCTCAGCCTGGCCTCTCCGAGTCTACCACGAGATGTGCCCCACGGGCAACCTCTCAGTAGCTGGTAATGTGCCCGGCGGCGGCCCTTGCTTTGGGGGCCTCAACGAATGGACGCCCGGGGTGCGGTGCCGTCCTCCCTACCAGTGGTCAGCTGCCGCGGCAGATGGCTGGGCGTGGCAGGGGGTGAAGGCCGCTCCGGCTCCACTCTGCCCTCCATCCCTTCGGATGGCTTGAGCCTGGAGTCTAAGAAGGCCTGCGCAGGCGCAATAGAAGTAGGTCCCAGTGCAGCAAGACCCAGGTCAGGCAGGAGGGAAGCAGCAAACCTTGGCGAGGGCCACGGGGACCCTCCTCCAATCAGAGGAACCCAGTCCAGCTCAAGGGGGAGTGGCCGAGGATGCGTCCCCACTGAAGAAAGGGCTCCAGGATGGGGTGTGGTGGCTGAAAGCCAGCACTGGGGAGATGGCCCCAGTGGTAAAGCCTTTGCCTCGCAAGCGGAAGACCTAAGTTCGGATCCGCAGAGCCCATGTAAAAGGCCAGGTGGAAGGTCCCCCTACAGTTTCCCAACGGGAAGAGAAAAAGCAGAGAAAGCAATAAGGATGTAGAGGCACTTTCCCCTCTGGCCTCCACGGCGCGCACTCAAATGCCTGTCACACACACACAACTCTTTCTGAGCTTCTTCCAGAAGGTGGACGGAGATTCAGAATAAACTGGCCTAGGATACTGCTCCGTGCAGAGCACTGGCGTAGCGCATGTTAACCAGGGTCACAAACACATCCAATAAAGCTAAAGCGTGAGGGTTGTTGGCGGGGCACCACTTCGTCTCTCTCCCTTTTATTCATTTATTGAGTTTACTCTGTGGGGGGTGGCACTGTGTTCCTATGGAGGCCAAGGTGGCTTTGGGGAATGACCCTGGATTGCTCTACCTCCTCTTTGCTTTGCTCTGGGATTTCCCAGGCGCCAGCTTCCAGGATCCAAAGTGCACACTGCTATATTTTTATGTGGGATCTGGGATCCGAACTCAGGACCTTTGGCGCTTTCGAAGCAGAGCGTAGTAAACCCAACCCACGCTCCAGCCCTTCTCCCCCCTTTTAAGTCCACGCTGTGCCAAGGCCAGATATCCCGATAATAACCTGGTGTCCTGAGTTTCAGTCCCTGACACATGAGGTGGACGAGAGAAGTGATGCGAGGTGTGTCTCTTCCGTGACCCATTGCCACACTATATGTTGGGTGCACACAGCAACACACAACCATTTGCGCTTCGCTCCCTCTTTCTCCTTCTCTCCTCACGTCCTCTCCTTACAAAAATAACTAAAAATACCTACTAACCGCCCCAGCTTACAGCGCCTGTGGCGTGAGAGGTCGGGGAATTGCAAAGAGAGGACCAGGAGGGCCTGGGGCAGCGGCCCCGAATCTGGGCACAAAACGGCTGAACCTCACAGCTTTCTGTTTGTTTCTTGGGGAGACAGAAGAAGCCAATCTGTCAGAGCTGAGAGTAAAGTAGCGCCTCAAGGCACCAATCAATCAAATCGATCATTCTTATCATCTATCTTATTTGGTTTATAAGTCATTCATTCATTCAAATTCATTCATTTTTGGGCAGCTGGCACAGGGGCTCAGCTAGCCTCCGACGCTCCATATGTAGCAGACGCCGCCCTGGAACTCGTGAGCCTCCAGACCAGAGTGCTGGAACCTCAGTTGGGGGTGCTACCAGGCCATCCTCCACCACTCCGTCTCTCAGCCGCGAGCACCCCATGCTCTTCCCTCTTTTTCCGTCGCACAAAGTCCAGGGCTTGGGGTGACAAATCAGGGCTGGCTGTCCACTCGGGATAGAGGCAGGGTGAGAACCAACCAGGCGTCTCCATGGACCAGGTTGCAATTCTGTCATGTCAGACCCAGGGTGTCAACTTGAACAGTGAGGGTCTGACTCTGGCACATTTGTGGAGAATTAATGGCGAGTTAACCTCAGAGCAAACCGAAGGAGATGGCTAGTTGTTGGAGGCAGACCCAGTCGTGGTGGGTTGGGACTAGGCCCTGGAATAACATCAGACAGCTGGTTCGAGTTGGCATCCTGTGTACACCATTGGCCAGTATGTGTGATGCTGTGGCCAGTTAGGTCCCTCAGCCCTCGTGTCTGCTCTTCTCCTGGGCTACAAACTGTAAACCAACGATCAGAGAAAATAAACCCTTGTTCCCTAAGCCGTTTGGTGGGGTTATGCAGACAAAACCGCAACCCGTCTCATCGCCCACAGTGACCCCTGGGCGCATCAGCCAGATACACAGAGCTGTGTGTGAGCGGCTAGAGAGCTGGCAGGGCTCTGACCTGCCAGCCAGCGCTGTCCTTTGGCCTCGTTGGGGGCCTTGTTGGGACCCTGGAGGCTGGAACGGCCTGCAATCCCCAACCATAGCCACAGGCCCTTTCCCAGCCGAGAAGGCAGATGTGACCAACGTTTGGATCAGAAAGCAATGCTCAGGCCTTGGCCAAGGGCCACTTCCCTGTTGGGGTTTTTTGTGTGTTTTAGGGAAGGCTTGGTTCCTCTGTCTCAGTCCCAATGTGTCACTTGCGTTCGGATAGCCCCCAGCATGCGAATGGGTGCGGGTGGATGGGTGGGTGAGGGAAAGGGAATACGCCCGGTGCAAACTGGGAAAGACACTGGTTTCCTTATTGACCATTCAGAGAGGGGGCAGGGACTGGCGAGCTCAACTTCCAGTTCTTGAAGAACTGCTTTGAAGAGCGGACTCTCGGGCCCTGGGGCAAGAATCTCCACCTGCAGGAGAAGAGAGGGGCTCGCAGGGGGACTTGTCTGTCTTCTGCTTGGGCAGAAAAAGGTGGCGTGCTAGTGGGTGAGTGTGTGCATAGGAGATGGGGTGTCTGGTGGACAACTGAAGGCCAACTCTGGACACATCTTTGAAGAATTAGTCGTTAGGTAAGGCCCTGAGGAAACCTGCAGGAGAAGAACCGAATTGACATACGAAGACCGCAGCCCCCGAGACCCTGGGGGCCATCCCTGGGCGGTTGGATAAAACGAGGCAGCCGGGTTCATGCTTGGCCGAACTTTCAGCACACTTTGGGCGGACTGAGTCCGGCATGGGAAGTTCGCACCCTCGCTCAGCGCCGGTGGGATGTGGGTGCGGCCAGTTTCCTCGGCTCCTGGTGTTGATGTGAGTTCTCCTGTCAGCTGGACTAAAGCCAGAATAAACGCCCTTGTCCCCTAAGGTGTCTGGTTGTGAATTTGTCGGCGCCATGCAGACAAACCATAAGAGAGACAAGGAGCGGGTATGGCGTAACAGGGCAGCTGTGTTTCCTACAGTAACTGTGTGGGTGTGTTTGCGCGCATATGTGTAGGCGCTGTGGTGCACATGTGTTGTGTGTCTGTGCATAATGTGCATGTTGTATTGCATGCATGCATTGTGTGTGTTTGCATGCAAACATGTGCATGCATGTGTGTGCATGTGTGTGTGCATGCGTGTGTTGCATGGACGTATGTGCAATGTCCACGTGCATGGGAAGGTTGTAATGCCTGTGTATGCAGACGGTTGGTGTACAGGTATGTGCATGCATCGTGCAGTGCAAATGTGTGTATGCATGTGTTTTGTGTATGTAAATGTGCACCGAGCGTGTTACATGCATAGAGGTGCATGCCATTTGCATGGGATATGTAGCATGGTGTGCATGTGGCCTGTGTTTGTACAATGTATGTGCATGCATGTGTGCGGCAGGTTCATCTGTGTAAAGTGCGTGTGTGCATGTGTGGCACATGCAAATGTGTATGGTTAGGCATGCATGGTGCATGTCCGTCGCATGGGAATGTGTATGCGTGTGCGTATGTGTGCATGCAATGTGGTGCACGTATATATATGCATGTCTTATGTGCAAGGGGAAATGTGTACCTGTGTGTGTTGAAAAAAAATACGAGTATGTGCATGCATGTGTGCGTGCATCTGATGTGTGTGTGTGTGTGTAAATGCCGAAGAGCTGAAGGGACATTTCCACTGCAGTCTGAGAGCGAAACATTACCGCAATTTACTGACCCTGGAAGTTTCGTCCTTGCGTGTGATCAGGCCCTGTTGCAGGAGGCCCTCGGGTAAGGAGCCCAGGTGTGAGGTCCGGGATCCTGGGGTGGCCTCCTCAACTGAGTGGTTGGGGGAATACCGATGCGGGAGATGAAGCCCTCGGCACCTTGGCAGGCTGCCTGCCGCTCCTTCTCGTTAGCTTTCGATCCTGGAACACAGGAGGGACACAGTTGGCAGCCGCAAACGGCAGCATACAGCCCCGCCCTGGCTCCGCTCGCAGGGCGTGGGCAGGAACCACGTGGGGGCCACACGCATCTCCCTGCCTCAAGACGTGGAGGCAGGGGGATCGAGACGTTCGAGACCCCCTCTGCTTTATAGAGCACTCAAGGCTGACCTGACACAAATGAGCGGCCCGGTATCAAAGGATGAAAAACAGGCCGGCGACGTAACTCAACGGCAGGAATCTGCTCAGAACTGTGACCTGAACGTGATCTCTGGGAGCCCAAGTGGGCGGAAGGAGAGAACGGAAATTCTGAAGCTGTCATTTGACCTGCACACACTGGGTGTGGCGTGTTCATGCCCGCCCATCTCTCTGTCTCTGTCTTCCCTCTCTCTTCCTTCTTCTTCGAGTGAAATAATGAATGAATGAAAGAGTAAGCTGGATCATATGGTGGTTCTAAACAGGACTGAATGAGCTAATTGCTGTCTCCTTTAGAAAAGAAAAGGAGTCTCTCCAGTGTTTTCCCTTGTTCTCTCGGGAAGATGTAGGGGTTCAGAGAAGAGCTGGTGGGTTTTCAAAGAAGCCCCTCGAGAGAGAGCTCACAGGCTCTTTGGAGATGAGGCCGACCCTAAACGCTTCCAGGAAATGGCAGCTCCAGCTAAGACGAAAACTATTCCTCTCAGGTGGGCTGGTCATCGCTTGTCAGCGCCCCTCACTGAAGCTTGGCTCATCTCATGCTGCCTGGGGACAGTCAGGCAAGGGTGGGCGTCCAGGCCCCAAGGGGCCTTTGCTGAGGATGAGTGGGACTTAGGACCACATGCTTCCCTGCAGCCTCTGGCTGGAGTATGGTGGGCATTGTCTCAGATCTTCCTTCCTAGCTCTCTGCCCTGGCTGGCACGCACATCCTCCTGACACCACTGCTGCTGCTGCTGCTGCTGCTGCTACTAACAATGTGGTTTAAAAAGTCACTCTGTTAGTCATATAAAAAAGCACTCTGGAGGCTGAGGGCAGGAGAGAAGCCTGGGGGCTCCCGGGCGCTGGAGTGTGGGCTCCTTCAGTCCATAGAGCCCATCCCCAGAGTGGCAGGAAGGACGTGTGCTTCTCCTACCCTCCCCCCCCCAGGCTGGTGTCAGGACAGTAAGCTCAAGGGGACTGGCCTTCCTCCCGCCTCACCTTCCTCCCGCCTCACCTAGCCCACAGCGTGCCCCGGTTTGTGTCCTAGGTGCAAACCCAGCCACGGACCTGCGGGGGGCGGGCTTCCTGGCCCTGCTGCATCTGCTCTACCTAGTGATGGATTCCAAGACCCTGCTGATGGCGCAGGAGATCTTCCGCCTGTCCCACCACCACCTCCAGGTAGGCTGCTGGGGAGGGGGGCACCTAGCAGAAGACCTGAGCAGTCGGCAGAACCACAGGGTCTCGTGGCAGATGGCAGAGGCAGGCTGGGGATGGCGGCTCCGGGGCCCAAGCTCCACCCCTCGTGAGCGGTGGGTCTGGCTCGGGCAAATCCCCCTGCAGTGATGGGCCTGCTCTCCTCATCCCCAGATGGAAGCCAGATACTCACTGGCCCCTGGGACTCTTGGGTGGGACCATCTTGAGAAGGACTGGGCACTCGCGGGCTGCGTCTGCCTCTCTCCGTCTCAGAAAATCCCCCCCAGCGGCTTCTCCCAACCTAAACGGGGAGCATTAGCCCGCGGGTGACTCCGCGACTTACTCTTGGCCCACATGGTTCTTGTAGCGACTCAGAATCTCCTGCCCTTGGGGGATGCGTCTGCTGTCTTTCCCAAGCAGTACAAGGTGGTGTATACCCTCCCAAGAAAATGGATATGACCTTCTTTTGGACAAAAATTTCTCTCCATGTGTCTGTCCTGAATTCAAGGGACTGGGAATTCATTCATCCGCCCAACAAAGGTCTCTTCTGTCTTCCCTGTGCTGGCTGGGTCTGAGAGCAACAGGCCAGGAGCTTCCAGCAGAGGGGGTGGGAAACAGACCCAAACAGAGTGTGTTGAAAGGGGTTAGGGGGGGTGGGGCGCAGGGTGTTGTGGAAGTTCAGGGCAGCACTGTCTCAGGTTAGTGGGGTGTCGGCCAAGCTGAGGCCGGGGGTGAGTGGTCCAGGCAGAGGAGGTGCTGGAGGGAAACTCAAAGTAGTATGTCTGGAGCATGCGCAGTGGGTGAAGTATGTCTGGAGCATGCGCAGTGGGTGAAGTATGTCTGGAGCATGCGCAGTGGGTGAGCCAAGTTGGAGTGTCATGGCTTGGCCCGGGGAAGTTTCAGAGGAGGCAATACAGAATCCTCAGATTCTGGAGAGAAAAATCTTCCGTGTGTGTCTTTTCTGATGAATTGAATTTTGGTTTAGAAATTAGGATACACAAAAGTGATTTTTTTGCTTTTGTTGTTTTTTTTTGTTTGTTTGTTTGTTTGTTTTTTAGTGAGAGCAACTGAAATAAAAAGAGGTGCCACTAACTAAAAAGGAAAGTGGTGGAGTTCAGTTTGCACACATATGCGTAAACATGTGCACATGTATTGGGCCATGTGTAGGGTTATATATGTGTTTGTGTCCTTTCGAAGCTGCTTCCACCTTACTTTTTGTGGTTTGTTCAAATGTTTGCCGTGTATGGTGCATGCCTGTGCGTGTGTTTTGTATTTTGCATGTGAGTGGGTGCATGTATGTATGTTGGGTGTATGTACACAAGTACACGTGAGAGTGTATTGCCTGTGAGGCCCCAGGATGTATCAGGAATCATCCCTGACCGCTCGTCCACCTCATTGTTATAAGCCTCGGTCTCTACTTAACCCAGAGCTCACCCTAAGGGCTGGTCTGTTTCTGGGGATCCCCCAGCTCTGCCTTCCACGGCTAGAATGACAGGTGGGGCTACACCTCGCCTGGCATTCTTACGTGGGATCTGCACTCCAAGCTCAGACCCTCCGCTTGTGAGGAGGCCTTTAATCACCGACTCATTTTCCCAGCGGCTTCCTTGATGAGACCGGGGGGGGGGGGGTCTCACTGAACCCCGCAGTTCCCCAGCTCAGTGACACTGGCACCTGGGATCTTCCTGACTCCTCTTCCCCAGTACTGGGATAACAGGCACACGCTGCCCACGCCCTCCTCTTTCCAACGTGGACGCTAGGAATCATGCCCAGGCCCTCGTGCTTGTATCTGTTTTTGGAGACGGTGGATGATGTTTCCAAAGCCCAGGCTGGCGGCCATCCTTGCCTCTGCTTCCTAATTCTAGGGTCACGGGCACGAGCCACCACACGTCGCTCTTGCCGTCTGGCAAGTGGAGATGTAGGCAAGCAACGGGATATTTGAGTCTGGGATCAGGGAGAAAGTTCTAGGCTTAAGACGACAGTTGGGACGTGGTCACCACACTCATCCTGGTGCCGACGTGGAGCTGCTTCTGCGGCGTCCGTGTCTCTTGGGAAATGGTTAGAAAGGTATATTCTGAGCCAGGCGAGGGCGGGCGGGGTACACACCCAGTGATCCCACCAGTCCAGGAGGCTGAGGCAGGAGTTCAGGCCAGCCTAGGTGACAAAGTCTGGGGGCCAGCAGTGTGGCTCAGTATTAGAGCACTCGCTTAGTGTGCACGAGATCCTGGGTTCAATCCCCAGCCCCTGCCAAAAAAAAAAAAAAGAAAAGAAATCCAAAGTGGATGCCACGTCAGCCTAGGGCCATATATCTATCAAAGATACGGAAATAAAATTACTTGCCACATATGGGGTTCATACCCCAGGAACTGAAATGTTGAGAAGGTCCCTGCTAGTTCAGGGATACACACACACACACACACACACACGTATATAGAGAGAGACACACATATATATACACACACATACATATGTGTGTGTGTGAAAAAGAGACAGAGAAAAAGAGACAGAGACAGAGAGAAAAACAGAAATATTGAGAGAGAGAAACACCTATTCTGCAACGTGTTCCAGACCCTCTGGGGGCTTGGACCCTGTTCTAATCTTGCTTGGGATTCTGAGAACCAATGTAGATCAGGCTTTTAGCTTGAAGCTAGAAATCGCCTGGGATGTGAGTCTAGTCTGAGCTCTTGACCATTAGGTGAGCAGGAGATTGGGGGAGGAGGGGAGCCCAGGAGAGAGGCACAGTTCCGGAAGCTGCTGGAAAAAGGCATGTGCTGTGCCCCTCGACCTCGGGTTAAAAGATAAGGGGCGGGGTTTGTCAGGAGACTTGGTGACAAAGGACAAGGTCTCTGGAGATCACTGGGTTATCACTGGGGGACATGGATGGATTGTGCTCAGTGCGTGTTACAGATAGTGGACTTGGACTGAAGGTTGACTTTCAGGGAATGGGAGTTATAAATCGGAGACAGTAAATACAGACCTTCTACTGAGACACTTGAAAATAGTAAAGTTTATTTTTTATTGGCGGGACACACATGCACACCAAGATGCACAGATAGAGGTCAGAGGCCAACTTTTGGAAGTCCTCTCCTACCTTGTGGGCTTCCAGGGATCGAACTCAGGTCGCAGGGTTACAAGCAGGTGCTTTACCTAACGCTTGAACTATCTTGCACGTCCGACATACATTTCAGGTATTGCTTTGTCTGGTTTGGGGATTTAGGGTTTTTTTTTTATTTTTGGGTGTTTTTGTTTGATTGTTGCTGAGCTGATGGGGCAGGATCCAGAAGTTCAATATCAGCTTCCTACATCGAAGGCCAGTCCAAGGAAAAGCTGAAGCTTGTGGCGAAGAGGGGGAAAGTGGCTTGAAGGCAGCGGGACCCCTGCGTGCCCATTCACGCGCGCGTGCATAGAGGTGGTGTGCACACACAGACGGCTATACAGGCACACCCCAAGCACCCACATACCTACACCACACGTGCGCATGCACACGCATGTGCATACAGATGGGTGTGTATACACGGATGGACACACGTGCAGGCATGTGCACACACACACACACACACACACACACACACACACACTCCAGTCCCAAGGGCAGAGGGTTATTGGAGAAAAGGCCATGTAGCTCTGCCTGGAAACTATGTCCCCAGCACCGTGCCAGGACTTTAAATAGGTTGTTTGTTCGTGGCAATATTTGTGGGTGCTGGGCAGCTTTATCGTGCCTCAGGAATCGCGAACTCAGTGGCACAATTTTAGAAGTAGAGGAAAGGTAAAGATAGGCCGAGCAAGGGTCACGCGCGCTTTCACGGGCGTGGAGGGTCGGGAATCGGTCAGGACTGGGGAGTCGGAGGGGTGGTTAGGTGAAACAGGAGGAGGTACAAAGCTCATGGGAATGGGGAGGTGGCTCTTGTGGGAAAGCGCTTCTCGTGCAGGCCACCAGGACCTGAGTTCAGGTTCTCGGACTCACACGGAAGCGGGTGCCGTGGTCGCATCTGGAACCAGTGCCTGGCAGGGGGAGGCAGCGGGTCGCTGCTAACCTGTGCAGAATGGCACGTGCTGGATTGAGTGAGAGACCCCGCCTGAGAGAAGACCATGGAGGGCGGGTGGGACAGCTCGGTGGGTAGAGGCACTGCCCACAAGCCTGGCGACCTGGGCCCAATCCCTGGAGGCCCACAGGGTGAGAGGACGGAACTTCCAACCACAAGTTGTCCTGTGACCTCTACCTGTGCTCACGCCGCACATGTATTTGCATCCCCCCTCCCTCCCTCCCACACACGCACACATACATACACGTGAATATGCCCCACACACACACTCGAAATCAAAAGTATAAATAAACTTTTAAGAAGTGAAGCCAGGGGCTGGAGAGGTGACTCAGGGGTTAAGCCTCTGCCTTGCAGGCAGAAGATCCTGAGTTCGGATCCTAGACCCCACGTATAGACGCCAGGTGGAAGCGGGGGCGGCCTGTGTTTCTGGTCCTGGTAGGGCGGAGCCTGTGAATCCCGGAACAGAGTAAACAAGGAGGAGGTGGAGGCGTCCATGGTGGTTCCCGAATTTGCCTGTGGTTCTACACACACACGCACACACACACACATGCACAATTGAATAAATAATAATAAAAAATATTAAAAAAAAAAGGAAGTGAAGCCAGGCACGCTTGTGATTAGTCAGGGGGCAGAGGAAAGAGGATCCCTCCGCCATCAGCCTGAGTTATCTGACATTCAACAAGACAAACAAATAGAACAAATTGAGTGTGACCCAATGAAAGGAAGGTGGGTGTCTGGGACCCCCTGCCTGCACCCCAGTCACTAAGGCAGAGCTTGGAGAATCGTCGTTGCCCAGTGCAGTGTGTTTGCGTGTGCATGTGCGTGTGCGTGTGTGTGTGTGTGCGTGTGTGTGTGTGTGCGTGTGTGTGTGTGTGTGAGTGAGAGGACACTGTGTGTGCCTGTGGAGGCCCAAGGGTGGCTGCCAGAGTCACCCTGAATTGCTTCTACCTCCTCTTTGCTTTGCTTTGGATTTTCCCAAGCGCCACCTTTCAGGGCCAGAAGTGCAGTCTGCCGCCATTTGCATCTGATGTTCTATGTGGGATCTGAACTCAGGACCTTCTGCTTCAAAGCAGAGGCTAAACCCCGAGCCATCTCTCCAGCTCTGGTTTTTTTTTTTTTTTTTTTTAATTAGAGTCTTCAGTAGCCTGTGCTGGTCTTGAACTCCTGATAATCTTGCTTCTGCCTCCCAACCAATGCAAAGAATTTTTTAAACTTTATTTATTTATTTAGTGTGTATATGTGGGGGGGGGCACTGTGTGTCCCTAGGAGGACCATGGGTGACTTGGGGAATCATCCTGGATTGCTGCTACCTCCTTTTTGCTTTGCTGTGGGATTTCCCAGGCTCCGCTCACCAGGGCCGAAAGTGCAGGCCACCTGGTGTTTTTATATGGAACCTGGGACCTGAACTCAGGACCTTCTGCTTGGGAGGCAGAGTCTTAACCCCTGAGCCACCTCTCCAGCACGCAAGTATTTTTTAAAATGTTATTTATTTCAGAAAGAGATGCATGCCACGGCACATAGGTGGGGTCTGAAGACCACTTTCCATGGACAGTTCTGTCCTTCTGCTATGCGAGCTTCCAGGAACGGAGCTCAAGTTGTGGGTGTTCAAGCAGGCATCCCGCTGGCTGAGCTGGCTGACAGCCCTGCACTTTAACTTCTTTATTTGGAAATAATTTTAGATTTATGGAGAAGTTGCAAAAAGCCACTTAGAGAGAGTTGCCCTGCAGCCTACTCAGTAGAAGTCACGCAGTAGCAATGTTATGTAACCGCAGGATGTTTGTGAAAGGCAGAAATCATTCATTAACCACATCAGTGTAACCTTTGTGCAGATGATTGCAGATGGCACAGGTCTCTTCCGAAGGGCTTCAGTTCCTGGATTCCACTTCGTGGGGCCCCCTGTCCCCTCCTCTACCAGCACTCAGAAGGGCTGCTCAAGCAACTCAGAAGTGAGGGGCTAAGGGGGCTACTTCTCCTTCAACATTTCCGTGACCCCGGCTGCATAGATACATGACATAGTCATGCAAAGCAAACATTACTGATAGTAACTCAAGGACACGTGCTTTCTGGAACACCCTATAATCCAAGCAGAGGGAGGAAGGGACAGGAGGGTTAGGAGTTCAAGGTCATCCTCAGCTAGAGTTTGAGGATGGCATGGGCTTTCATGACCCAGTCTCCAGGACAAAGACGGAGGAGGAGAGGTGGGGGGGGCGATGCTTAGCTGGATATGGAGGCGTACACCTGTCATCTCAGCACTTTAGGAGAGAGAAACAGGGGAATCAGGAGTTCAAGGCCAGCCTCGGCTACATATCAAGTTCAAGCTAACCTGGGCTCAAAAATAAGCCAAAGAAAATAAGCAAAAACAGTGAATGATTTCTGGTGATAGAGAGATGTTTTCTTCAGTGACTAGTCACTGGAATGTGCCATGTCCCTTCAACAAGCCCTCACACGTGCTCCTGCAGGCAGCCCTAACGAGCCCATTGGGTCATAAAAATAAAGTCATGAGAGTACAAGGGGGGGGGCTAGTTGGGAAGAGGCAGGGGTGTCAGTGGAAGTAGAAGAGGGGAAAAGAGAAGTTGATTAGAGAATATGGCCAAATTCCTTATGGAAATGACAGCACAGGCTGGAGAGATGGCTCAGGGGTTAAGACTCTGCCTCCCAAGCAGAAGGTCCTGAGTTCAGGTCCCAGGTCCCACATAAAAACAGCAGGTGGAAACAGCGACGGCCTACACTTCCGGCCCTGGTGGGCAGAGCCTGGGAAATCCCAGCGGGAAGCAAGAAGGAGGATGCAATCCAGGATGATTCCCGAGCCACCCTTGGTCCTCCACAGGGACACATGTGCCCTCTGATACACACGCGCGCACGCACACACACACACACACACACGCGCGCGCGCACACACACACACGCGCGCGCACACACACGCGCGCGCGCACACACATGCAGAGCCAGGTGGATCCACTGGACTCAATGTTCAGCCAGTGTGGTCAGCTCAGCAAGCCTCGGGGCCCAGTGAGACACACTGAAAACTGAAAGGGCTGGGGAGATGGCTCGGGGTTAACGCCTTTGCCTCAGAAGCGAAGGGACCTGAGTTCAGATCCCCAGATCCCATGTAAATGCCAGGTGGGCAGGGCCCTGGAAGGCAGAGCCGGGGAAACTCCAAAGCAAAGCAGAACAATCCAGGATGGTTCCCGGTATCACCCTTGGGCTTCCACAGTGTGCCTTCTTCTACACACACCTACGCACACGTGTACCCACATGCAAGAAAAGAAAGAGAGAGAAAAGAAAGAGAAAGAAAGACTAGATAGCTCCTGACGTTGACCTCTGGTCTCCACATGCACACAGACACCATGCGTGCCCACTGCGTGTGTACACACACACACACACACACACACACACCACACACACACACCCTTGCACACATAAGAACTGCTGAGCCTTATGCCTTTGCTGCTATTCAGGCCCCTGGGAGTGATTCGGCGCTGGGGCAGCAGGGGGCGCAGGAGAGCTCAGGGATGTTCAGGAAGTTGGTGGCTGGAGGCAGGAGCAGTAGTACTTCAAGACCAGCCTGGTCCACACAGAAAGTCCCAAGCCAGCCAAGACCCTGCATCAGAACCAAAAGGAAACGGCTGGACCGTAGCTCAGCTGGCAGAGTCCTTAGCGTGCACGAAGCTCCGGGATAAAACCGCATGGACCAGGAGCAGAGGTTCATTGTCTGTTAGCCCAGCACTGTGGGGCAGGATCCAAAGTTCAAGGTCATCCCTGGCTGCACAGTGAATTTGAGGCTAGCCCTTGTATAAAGGATGGAAGGAAGGAGGGAAGGGAAGGAAGGGAGGAGGGAAGGAGGGAGGGAGAGAGGGAAGGAGGAAGGAGGGAGGGAAGGGAGGGAGGAGGAGAGGGAGGGAGGGAGGGAGGAGGGAGGGAGGGAGGAGGGAGGAGGAGGGAGGAGAATTAGGTAGACCTAATACCCAAGGCTTAATCCTAGTTCCCAGGCCTTGGTCACCAACACATACCGACGTGGACTGCAGGCCACACGGGGCTGCCAGAGGATAGAAACTAGTCTGTCAGTCGGGGCAGGGGCAGCCCACTGACCGCTGTGCTTCCGTTCCAGCAATTCCCCTTCTGTTTAATGTCCGTGAACATCACCGCATTGTGATCCAGGCCTTGAGGGAGGAGTGTCTCTCCAGGTGAGACCCCCCTCCTCTCCCCCTCCTGTCCCCTCCTTCCCCCTCCCATTCTCATTACCCTCTGGCTCCTCTGGGACTGGACAGAACCCCATGGGCCAGGCCCCCCCTCCAGCCGTCTCCTTCCCAACCTGACCCGGATGGGAGACTTGCTGGGACATGGAGGGGACCCCTTGAATATGGGCTCTTGGTGACTCAGGAGGCTGGCAGGAGGGCGCTGGTGCCCGCCTTTCCTCGGTGAGCAATCTGATCAACACCTTTGTCCCGCAGGGAATGCAATCGGCGACAGCAGGTCTTTCCGGTGGTGAACAGCTTTTACGCGGCCACTTTCCTCCACCTGGCACACGTGTGGAGGAGCCAGCGGAAGACCATCTCGGACTCAGGCTTTGTTCTCAAAGGTGCGCGACTCCTCCCCCTTCCCGGGACACCGAGGCTCCTGTGTCCGGAGCACCCGTGTCCACGTGGGTTGCTGACCTGCGTGGTCTTTTCCTGGACCCTGTCCATCCGCCCACGCTCTGGAGTCCACGAGTTCTGGCTCCCGAAGGTTGGGACCACCGTCATGACTGTCATGCCCTACGCCGGCCCTATATGTCTCATGACCACGGTGTGTGTGGTGTGGTTTTGTGTCCCACACACTGTAGCCCAGACAGGTCTCAGATTCACTGTGTATCTAAAGCTTGAACTCACAGCGGTCCTCCTGCCTCAGCCTCCCCAGGTACTTCTGTGCCCCTAACAGGGAGGCCTGGCCCTTTGCCACCCGGGCCACAGACATCCAAGGTCCTGAGCAGCCGCCGAGCGCTCTTCTTGGTCAGCACTTCCAGGTGTGGGGCGGAAGGTTTGGGAACCGAGAGGTTTACAGATTTCACAGGAGTGACGGCCACGACTGGCTCCTGATGTCGCTCAGCGGTAGTGCATGCCTAGCGGGCGCGCGGTCCTGGCTTTGCCCCCCTGACCACGTATACCAGGCTTGGCAGCACCTACTGAAACCCCAGCACTTAAGAGGTGGACGCAGGAGATCACAGTCCACGGTCATCCTCAGCTACTGCATTGTGAGCTTGAAGCCACTCTGGTGGGCTTCATGAGACCCCGTCTCCAAGAAACAAACCTGAAAGCTAGGATGCAGTGGTTGGACGGGCCAGAATGGTGTTTCCCGGGTTCTTAACGGCTGCTGTACCCGACAGGATAGGGGCTGGGAGGGCTTCCATAGACCCTCAACCCTTCGCTTTCCCAATCTGTTCCAGACTTGGAAGTGCTGGCCAAGAAGAGCCCGCGGCGGCTGCTCAGGACCCTGGATGTCTACCTGGCCCAGGCGGCCAAGGGCCAGGCCTCCCTACTGGGTCCCCAGAAGTACTGCGGGTCACACAGTCCTCACTCCAAGGACCTGACCTTCACCGGCGTGTGTGACCTGCAGATGCCCGCAGCAGAAGGCTCCGGGCTGATCTGACCCACCCCAGAGCCCCCTGATGCAAAGCTTGAAGCTCTTTCTCTGAGACTTTCAGGGGCTGTATGGTTACTGGTGGCCGAGCCCCTTCCTGGCCTCACAGGTGAGATCAGGAAGCCCCCCGGGCGTGGGTAGAGAAACCCTTGCCGGAGGCGGCCCGGGCGTCTCAGTGGAAGCTACAGGTCACAGATGAGACCGATTCCCACTGGCCTTGGGCCCTGCCTGCGGCCCAAATAAGACCAGCTGCAGCCAGCAGGGGGCAGGACGACCTAGAAGCAGCTGCTGGCTTGGACTGGGCGGGACCTCAGGGTTTCCATGGCGCCCTGGGAAGCTGCTCAGCCTTTCCCTTGGCTCGGCCACCCCCCCCCCCCCCCCCCCGGGCGTTTACGATCTAGAGCCATCCCTGGCTGCCCCATCCCCCTTGGCGCCCGCAGGCCTGAGCCTCCTCCCCTGATGGACCACCGGGCTTAGCAATGGATTTCTGATCCCGCTGGGGGACGGAGGAAGTGCACCCACCAGCAGTTTTAGAATAAAGGACTTGTTGCAGTTTGTGCGTCCAAGACGATTCTCGCCGGGCCTGCCTGCCCCTGAGCGCGCGCGCGCGCGCGCGCGCGCGCGCACACACACACACACACACACACACACAGCACCCAGTGGAGTTGGACAGCTGGAAGCACTTCCATGCAGCGTTGCAATCCTCCACAAGAAACATAACCTTGGGCCTGACACTCCTGGCAAGCTCTAGAGGGTGGCATTGGCATCTTGGGAGCACATGATATCTACATCTGTTCCCCCCAGCCTCCCCCACCCGCATTTGCTTCTGGCCCAGCTTGGTTGGCTAGAACACCTGCGCTGAGGCCCGAAGACCCGACCCCCGGTCCCCCTCCCCATAAGCTCCTCCCATCCTCTCCCTAGCAGCGCTGACGCCCTCTCCGCCTGGCCTCTCCGATTCGACCACTAGAGGTGCCCACGGGCACCTCTCAGTAGCTGGTAATGTGCCCGGCGGCTGCCCTTGCTTTGGGGGCCTCAACGAATGTACGCCCGGGGTGCGGTGCCGTCCTCCCTCCAGTGGTCAGCTGCCCGGCAGATGGCTGGGCGTGGCAGGGGTTGGAAGGCCGCTCCGGCTCCACTCTGCCCTCCATCCCTTCGGATGGCTCTGAGCCTGGGAGGCTAATAAGCCTGCGCAGGCGCAATAGAAGGTAGGTCCCCAGTGCAGCAAGACCCAGGTCAGGCAGGAAGGGAAGCAGCACCCTTGGCGAGGGCATCGGGACCCTCCTCCAATCAGAGGACACCCAGTCCAGCCTCAAGGGGGATTGGCCAGGAATGCAGTCCCACTGAAGAAAGGGCTCCAGGATGGGGTGTGTGGCTGAAAGCAGCACTGGGGAGATGGCCCCAGTTTTAAAGCCTTTGCCTCTCAAGCGGAAGGACCTAAGTTCGGATCCTCAGATCCCATGTAAAAAGGCCAGGTGGAAATGGCCCTACAGTTCCCACCGTGAAGGGAAAACTCAGAGCAAAGCAATAAGGATGTAGAGCACTTTCCCCTCTGGCCTCCACAGGCGCGCACTCAAATGCCTGTCACACACACACAACTCTTTCTGATCTTTTCTTCCAGAAGGGTGGACGGGAGGATTCAGAATAAACTGGCCTAGGGATACGGCTCCGTGGCAGAGCACTGGCGTAGCGCATGTTAACCAGGGGTCACAACAACATCCCATAAAGCTAAAGCGTGAGGGTTGTTGGCTGGGGCACCCCTTCGTCTCTCTCCCTTTTATTCATTTATTTATTTACTCTGTGGGGGGGGGGCACTGTGTGCCTATGGAGGACCAAGGGTGGCTTTGGGAATGACCCTGGATTGCTTCTACCTCCTCTTTGCTTTGCTCTGGGATTTCCCAGGCTCCAGCTTCCAGGATCCAAAGTGCACACTGCTATATTTTTATGTGGGATCTGGGATCCGAACTCAGGACCTTTTGGCTTTCGAAGCAGAGGCTTATTAACCCAAGCCCACTCTCCAGCCCTTCTCCCCCCTTTTAAGTCCACCGCTGTGCCAGCAAGATATCCCTATATATAACCTGGTGTCCTGAGTTCAAGTCCCTGAGCCCATGAGGTGGCACGAGAGAAGTGACTGCTGAGTGTTCTTCTCTGACCACATTGCCACACGTATATGTGGTGCACACACAACACATTTGCGCTCTCTCCCTCTTTCTCCTTTCTCTCTCTCCCTTCCTCTCTTACAAAAATAACTAAAAATACTCTACCCCCCAGCTTACAGCCCTGTGGCTTGAGAGGTCTGGGAATTGCAAAGAGAGGACCAGGAGGTGGCCTGGGGCAGCTGCCCGCATCTTGGCACCAGATCGGCTGAACCTCATCAGACTTTCTGTTTGTTTCTGTGGGAGACAGAAGAATCCAATCTGTCAGAGCTGAGAGGGTAAAGTAGCGCCTCAGGACACCAATCAATCAATCTATCTATCTATCATCTATCTTATTTGTTTTATCATTCATTCATTCATTCATTCATTTTTGAGGCAGGCTGTCACAGGGGCTCAGCTAGCCTCGAACTCATCATGTAGCAGACGCCGGCCTTGAACTCGTGAGCCTCCAGCTCCAGAGTGCTGGGACCTCAGGTTGGGGGTGCTACCAGGCCCTCCTCCACCACTCCCTTCTCTCACCGCGAGCACCCCATGCTCTTCCCTCTTTCCGTCGCACAAAGGCCAGGGCTTGGGGCTTGACAAATCAGGGCTGGCTAGTCACTCTGGATGAGAGGCAGGGTGAGAACCAAGCCAAGGCGTCTCCATGGGAACCAGGTTGCATTCTGTCATAGTCAGACCCAGGTGTCAACTTGACAGTGAGGGTCTGAGCTCTGGGCACATTTGTGGAGAATTAATGGTCGAGTTAAGCCCAGAGCAAACCTAAAGGAGATGGTCTAGTTGTTGGAGCAGACCCAGTCGTGGTGGGTGGGACTAGGCCCTGGAATAAAATACAGACAGCTGGTTGCGAGTTGGCATCCTGTGTACACTTGGCCATTATGTGTGATGCTGTGGCCAGTTAGGTCCCTCAGCCCTCGTGTCTGCTCTTCCTCCTGGGCTACAAACTGTAACCAGACTATCAGTAAGAAAATAAACCCCTTGTTCCCTTAAGCCGTTTGGTGGTGTTTATGCAGACAAACCGCAACCCGTTCTCATCGCCCACAGTGACCCTGGGCGCATCAGCCAGATACACAGAGCTGTGTGTGAGCGGCTAGAGAGCTGCAGGGCTCTGACCTGCCAGGCCAGCGCTGTCCTTTGCGCCTCTTTGGGGGCCTTGTTGGGACCCTGGAGGCTGGAACAGGCCTGCATCCCAAGCCATAGCCACAGGCCCTTTCCCAGCCGGAGGACGGCAGATGTGACCAATCGTTCGATCAGAAAGCAATGCTCAGGGCTTGGCCCTGGGCCACTTCCCTGTTGGGTTTTGTTTGTTTTAGGGAAGGCTTGGTTCCTCTGTCTCAGTCACAATTTGTCACTTGCGTTCTGATCAGCCCCCAGCATGCGAATGGGTGCGGGTGGATGGGTGGGTGAGGGAAAGGGAATCCGCCCGGTGCAAACTGGGAAAGACACTGGTTTCCTTTATTGACCATTCAGAGAGGGGGCAGGGACTGGCCGAGCTCACTTCCAGTTCTTGAAGAACTGCTTGAAGATCGGACTCTCGCGGCCCTGGGGCAGAATCTCCACCTGCAGGAGAAGAGAGGGGCTCGCAGGGGGACTTGTCTGTCTCTGCTTGGGCAGAAAAAGTGGTGGCGTGCTAGTGGGTGAGTTGTGCTAGTAGGAGATGGGTGTCTGGTGGACAACTGAAGGCCAAGCTCTGGACACATCTTTGAAGAATTAGTCGTTAGGGTAAGCCCTGAGCAAACCTGCAGGAGAGGACCTAATCGACGTACGAAGACCCAGCCCCGAGACCCTGGGGCCATCCCTGGGCGGTTGGATAAAACAGAGGCAGCCGGTTCATGCTTGGCCGACTTCAGCACACTTTGGCGGACTGAGTCTGGCATGGGAAGTTCGCCCCTCGCTCAGCAATCCTGTGGATGTGGGTGCGGCCAGTTTCCTCGGCTCCTGGTGTTGATGTGAGTTCTCCTGTCAAGCTGGACTAAAGCCAGAATAAACTCCCTTGTCCCCTAAGGTGTCTGGTTGTGAATTTGTCGGCGCCATGCAGACAAACCATAATAGAGACAAGGAGCTGGATATGCGGTAACAGGGCAGCTGTTTCCTGACAGTCACTGTGTGTGTGTTTGCGCGCATATGTGTATGCGCATGTGTGTGCACATGTGTTGTGTGTCTGTGCATACGTGTGCATGTGTATGTGCATGCATGCATTGTGTGTGTTTGCATGCAAACATGTGCATGCATGTGTGTGCATGTGTGTGTGCATGTGTGTGTGCATGGACGTATGTGCATGTCCACGTGCATGGGAATGTGTATGCCTGTGTATGCATATGCCTGTGTGTGTACATGTATGTGCATGCATGCGTGCATGTGCAAATGTGTGTATGCATGTGTTTGTGTGTATGTGCACACGAGCGTGTACATGCATATATGTGCATGTCCATTTGCATGGGAATATGTATGCATGTGTGTGCATGTGCCTGTGTGTGTACATGTATGTGCATGCATGTGTGCGTTCATCTGTGTAAGTGCGTGTGTGCATGTGTGCACATGCAAATGTGTATGTGTATGCATGCATGTGCATGTCCGTCCGCATGGGAATGTGTATGCGTGTGCGTATATGTGTGCATGCAAATGTGTGCACGTATATATATGCATGTCTATGTGCATGGGAATGTGTATGCCTGTGTGTGTGTGTACGAGTATGTGCATGCATGTGTGCGTGCATCTGTGTGTGTGTGTGTGTGTTAAATGCCGAAGAGCTGAAGGGACATTTCCACTTGCAGGTCTGAGAGCGAAACATGACCGCACTGACCCTGGAAGTTCTTCCTTGCTTGTGTCCAGGCCTGGGGCAGGAGGCCTCGGGTAAGGAGCCCAGGTGTGAGGTCCGGGGATCCTGGGGTGCCTCCTCACCTGAGTGTTGGGGGAATACCGCATGCGGGAGATGAAGCCCTCGGCCACCTGCAGGGCTGCCTGCCGCTCCTTCTCGTTAGCTTTTCGTCCTGGAACACAGGAGGGACACAGTTGGCAGCCGCACGGCCAGCATACGCCCCGCCCTGGCTCCAGCCGCAGCGTGGCAGGAAGCCCACGTGGTGGGCCACACGCATGCTCCCTGCGCTCAAGACGTGGAGGCAGGGGGATCGAGACGTTCGAGACCACCCTCTGCTATGAGAGCACTCAAGGCTGACCTGGACACACATGAGCGGCCCTGTATCAAAGGATGAAACACAGGCCGGCGACGTAACTCAACGGGCAGGAATCTGCTCAGAACTGGTGACCTGAACTTGATCTCTGGGAGCCCACGTGGCGGAAGGAGAGAACGGACTTCTGAAGCTGTCATTTGACCTGCACACACGTGGTGTGGCGTGTTCATGCCCGCCCTCTCTCTGTCTCTGTCTGTCTCTCTCTTCCTTCTTCTCTCGAGTGAATGAATGAATGAATGAAAGAGTAACTGGATCATATGGTGGTTCTAAACATTACTTAATTAGCTAATTCTCCTTTAGAAAAAGAAAAGGAGTCTCTCCAGTGTTTTTCCCTTGTTCTCTCGGGAAGATGTGAGGGGTTCAGAGAAGAGCTGGTGGGTTTTCAAAGAAGCCCCTCGAGAGAGAGCTCACAGGGCTCTTTGGAGGATGGAGGCCGACCCTTAAAACTCTTCCCAGGAAATTGGCAGCTCCAAGCTAAGACGAAAACTATTCTTCTGGGTGGAGGGACAACTCAGCGGGCGGGGCATCTGCTCACAAACCTGGCAACCTGGGCTCCATCCCCCGGAAGCCCCCAGGGTGCAAGAAGAGAGCTGATTTCCGAGAGCTGTCCCCCCCAATGCAGCATGCATGTTCTCTCTCTCTCTCTCTCTCTCTCTCTCTCTCTCTCTCTCTCTCTCTCTCCACACGCACACAAAGAAAATTAAAAGAACAACTTTTCTTCTTCCTAAGTCTGATCAGGCTTATTTCAGGGAGACAAACTATAAAACCAGAGACCCCTGGGCGACAGGACCCCTCACTCCTTGTCGCAGTACGGTTACAGGTAACACCGTACTGTTATCGGGCCATCTAAAAAAGTAAATAGGACAAGGGGTACCGTTTCTGAATGAGATAAATCGATTCCCACAAAGCCGAAAGCCAACACTGCCTACTGACGAAGCACCTATCAAAAGGAAGACCACGCAGAGCCCCGTGCGGGAAGTCTTTGAGATGCAAAGTGCAAGTTCCGCGCGCTGAAGGCATTTCTGCAAGGAGAGGTGACAGTTGGCTCATGTCTAGACCGTTAAAACCCTGTGGGCTCTGGTAACCCCACTGGCTCCCAGAAATGGCTGTGGATCACAAGGCAATCCAGAATCACAAGCCTGGCCAAGGGACATCTGGGAAGGGGAATGGTTAATAGGAACGGGATGGAGATTTTAAAAAAAAAAAAGGTTGAAGGCTGGAGAGATGGTTCAGGGGTTAAGCCTTTGCCTTGGAACGCTCAAGTGCCCTCTGCTACACACACACACACACACACACACACACACACACACACACACACACGGGAAAATAATAGAAACAAGGCTGAGGGACAGAGTAATCATAAGATATTTAGTACATGTATGAAATTGTCAAAGAACAAACAAACAAAAATCCTATGAACTAGAAAGTATCTGAAACTAATTCTCTTGCCTTCCTCTGTAATTGACCAAAGCCAGAGATCATCAGACCCTGGTGTTCCGGCCTCCCAAGTGTGCCCCCCCCCACACCACCCCCATTTCTTTCTCTAATGATTCCTTGCTGTGGGCCTCTGGCATCCCTCTTCCCCGGGCATAGGCCCCATGAGGCAAACAGCCTGAGTAGGAGAAAAAGGTAGACCCCGAGGCTGGGCCGCTGAGCCGGCAGAGCACTGACCCGGCATGAATCCTGTGCCATCTGCAATGCCACCTAGAACCAGGTGTGTCGGCCCAAGGCCGCAAGCCCATTGGTGGCAGAGGCAGGAGGACCACACGCGGAAGCTCATCCTCAGCTGTGCACTGGGTCAACTTGGGCTATGCGAGGTTCTGTTATTAAAAAAAAGGGGGGGGGGTCCTTTGCTCTGCATGGAATCATCTGGAATCCATGAGTTCCTTTCTGATTTCCTGGCCCCTCATGGATTCGATGACTTGAGTCCATGAGTTCTTGCTCCTTGTGGAATCAATATGGATGAGTTCCTTTCTTTCTCTCCTCTAATAAACTTTAACCCAAGATGGATGGAAGGAAGGAAGGAAGGAAGGAAGGAAGGAAGGAAGGAAGGAAGGAAGGAAGGAAGGAAGGAAGGAAGGAAGGAAGGAAGGAAGGAAAGAAGGAAGGAAAGAAGGAAGGAAGGAAGAGAAAGAATAGGATGCTCCGGCAGCAGGGGCTTCCCTCACCAGGGCTCTTAACTTACAAACTTCCTGTGCAGGACCGTTCCAGAACCTTCCCTGTCACCCCCTCCGCTAGGTCGGACGGACCGCATATGGACAGCCGGCTGCAGCTCTCTCCCCTAGACCCCATCCGTGCACTCTTAGTGACTGTTGATGGAGCAAATGCTACTTCCCACAGCAGGTTCCTGTTTCGGAGAAGCTTATCATCTGTTCAAGGAGCTAAATATGCCCAAGTAAAGAGCTGGGCAGCGGGCCCAATGAGATGGCTCAGTGGTTAAGGCGTCTACCTGCAAACCTGGTACCCTGAGTTCAAGTCCCAGAAGCCCATATAGTAGAAGGAAAGAACTGACTTTTATAAGTTGTCCTTTGGTTGGCAACACTTGAGCTCTCTTTCTCTCTCTCTCTCTCTCTTTCTCTCTCTCTCTCTTTTTCCATATACACAAAAACTTTTTTTAATTAAAAAAAGACGACCTGGGGGCTGGAGAGGTGGCTCAGTGATTAAGCCTCTGCCTTGCAGGCAGAAGGTCCTGAGTTTGGATCTTAGACCCCACGTAGAAACGCCGGACAGAAGCGGGGCGGCCTGCATTTCCGGCCCTGGTAGGGTGGAGCCTGTGAATCCCTGGGCAGAGTAAACAAGGAGGAGGTGGAAGCGTCCATGGTGGTTCCCGAATTCATTCGTGGTTCTACACACACACACACATACATACACATGCACATACATACACACGCACAATTGAATAAATAATAAAAAAATTTAAAAAAAAAGAAGACCAGAACACATGGCCCTGGTTCCATCCCAGCATGGCACAAGCCAGGTGAACCAGGCGTAGTTGGCCCCTCCCATTACCCAGTGCTAGGGTGATAGTGGCAGGAAGATGGGGAGTTCAAAGACAGTCTCAGGTACATAGTGAGTTGGAGACCAGCGTGGGCTACATAAGATCCAAGAGACAGAGAGACAGAGAGGGAGAGAGAGAGAGGAAGAAAGAGGAAGAAAGGGAAAGAGAGAAGAGAAAAGTAGAGAAGAAAAGAAAAAGCTTGGGCTGGAGCAGTGGCTCAGGAGTTAAGACCCTGTCTTGCAAACAAAAGGTCCCGAGTTCAGATCCCAGGTCCCATTAAAAACGCCCGGCGGACGGAACTGGTGGTAGCTTGAACTTTCAGCCCTGGTGGGCGGAGCCTAGGAAATCCCAGAGTAAAGCAAAAAAGAGGTAGAAGCACCCCAAGTCACCCTTGGCCCTCCACAGGGACACACAATGCCCTCTGATACACACACACACACACACACTAAAATATTTTTAAAAAGAAAGAAAAGAAAAGGCTTAAAGGCTAAGCGGTTTTGAAGCCAGTCGTTGAGCCCGGCAAAAGCATTTCTCTTTCTGGCTGATACAATCTCGGGAAAAACAAGTTTTACAAGCTCGCCACCCACTGTGTCCGGCTACGGTGATTTTTCTGAAGAGTGAACTCCAGCATAGTTCAAGACAGACTCTTGAGAGCAGAGTGCGGGTGTGGCCCTGCACACTCAGGCCTGGGACCCCCACAGGTGCCCCTGGAAATGTATTAGCTCCTACATCCCCCCCCCCCAGTGAACCAAGGCCCAGCAACGTACTGGCTCAGGCCTGGGATTGGAGGCTGGCTGCGGTTTCAGAAGCGCACGGGTGGGTAGGGATGGCGCCAAGCTCTGCAGTGACTGGCCTGATCCGTCAGGGGCGGCTGCTGGGGGGGGCGCACGTACCCTTCCAGATGTAGATCTTGCCACAGAGGCCGTTGTCCAGCACGAAGCAGTCATCGGGAATCAGTAGCTCAGAAGCAAACGGGCTGGACTCTGCTACTTTGGTGAGGTTCATCTGGCCAGTGGCGTCAGAAACCTAGGGAGGAAGAGGAGCGTCCGATGGCTGAATGTCTGTCTGTCTCTCTCTCTCTCTCTCTCTCTCTCTCACACACACACACACATTTCAACTGGGGAAATGAACTACCCAGACCCCCAATCTGTCTCTCCTGACAGCCTCATCCCCAGCCAGAAAGTTCTAGAAAGCAAATCCCAGGCCACCCCCTCCTGCACTGAAGCCCAGAGGCCCTGGCTCTCCGCGGGAAGGATTCGAGCTCCCCGTTGCAAGTAAATAAATGCACAAGATCCCAAAGAAGGGGAGCTCAGCACGAAGGAGCTGAGGGCTGAAGAGATGGCCCAGAGGTTAAAGCCTTTGCCTCGAAAGCAAAAGGACCTGAGTTCACATCCCCAGATCTCACGTAAAAATGCCGAGCGGGTGTGGCGGCCCATCTGTAATTCAAGCCTTGGGAGACAGAGTCTGGGAGTCCGCAGAGCAAGCTGGCAAGCCGGGCTAGTCCTAGTGGACATGCTCTGGGTTTAATTAAAAACCCAGATGCTTAACAATAAGGTGGAAGAGTGGGGGAGATACTTTTCAATATCATCCTCGGGCATCCATTGGCACTGCACTCAAGTGCATTCATGTACAGACACACACACACATACATGCATGCATGCATGCACCAAACGCACATACATAAAAAAGGGAAAAAAGGAGCTGCATTTATCTGGGGGTGGGGGTTAAGAAGTGAGGGAGGGAGGAAGAGGAGGACTGTCATCTGCCTACTTCCCACCTTCCTCCCCTCCAAGCCCTGATGAAGCCGGAGATAGTTAATCCTGGGTGTCAATTCGACACACCTGGCATTAACTAAAATAGGCTGAGACCACCTGATTCCTTGATAATCTGGATCGATACACTTACAATACAAAGACCAGCCCTAGATCCCCATTGGAACCTCCCAGTAGCGGACCAGATGAAAGGGACCACAGAACAGAAGACTGAAAAGAAGGTTTCCTCCAGGAAACCTCCAGCCTCCAGCCGCGTGGATGGGAGTGACTTAGCCCGCCAGCTTCAGCCACCAGCCAGGTCGCTTCCGCCACGAAAGACTGTATCTCCCCTCCGGCACTGTGAGGTAAATCCATTTCCTTTTCTCCCTTAAGCTATTTGACTTCGGGTGTTCTCTCACAGCACTAGTTAAGAGTAGCCGACAAAGCCCCTCGCTCCTGACCCTTCTTCCCCCAGCTGTTCTGTGCGGATCCCACCTCTGGATGAGTCAGGGCGTCCGGGATGCTCACCTTGTACAGAGCCGCAGCCTGGGCGTTGGTCTGATCGGCGGTGAGGTCCTCTTCAGGGTTCCCCTCCTTCAGAGCAGGCTTGGGGCCCAGAACCTGCGGAGCCAGAGCGGGCCAGGTTTACTGAAACCCCTGGCCCCCCACAACATTCCCAGTCGCCACACCAGGGTCCCCCTGTCCTAGGAGGTACACTGTGCCTGAACTAAGGATCCACCTGGCTCCGCCCTAAGGAACCCCATAGTCCCTACCACACAAAGACACCCTGAGTTAGTCAGCTACGTAGGTGGCAACTTGACAATTTAAGGCTCAGCTCTGGGGAAATTATTTGAAGAATTAGTACTTATGGCAAAACCCTCGAGACAGCCTGGAGAAGATTGTCTAATTGGTATGAGAAGACCCAGCCCACAGCAGGCGGACCCATACCCTGGGCAGGTGGATAGGATAAGACGAAGGACGCTAGATCATTAAACTGGCATTCTTCACCCTGCTGTGTGGCCAATGAGATTTGCCCCTCTCTCAGTGATCCCGGTGAATAGGGTGTGGCCAGGTCCCCCCGGGGACTGGTGGTGGCAAGAACTCTCCTGCCAAGCTGGACTGCGCACTGGAACTAAGAATCACAAGCAAGAACGAAACCTCCCTGCTCCCCTGAGGCTTTGGTTATGAATTTTTCAGCAACATGCGAACGAACCGCAACTCGCCCCACGGGCTGGTCGCAGAGCTCAGTGGTCTTGGTTGGCGGCAGCTGTGACACCTCTCTTGAGTGTGTCCCACTCAATGGGTCCCAGCCGCCCATCCCCCCCCCTGCTCCCCCACCTGGATCATCTCGGCCGGTTCCTCCCCGTCGGTGACGATCTCCACCTGGGCCTTGCCCTGCCGCTCGCTGTCCCTGATGGCCAGGGCCAGGTCCCTCGCCTTGTTGCGCTCCAGGATGTTGGACTTTTCACCACACCAGGTGAAGATGCTCTAGAGGAAAGTCAGGGAGGCCGGTCACCGCCAGTCACCTGCTTCCTGTTCCCCATCTTAGCTGTCTCCCCACTGCAGAAAGAGAACTCCCCCCCCCAGGCAGGACAGTCCAGGCAGGGCCACTCCACAGAGGGTCTCTGGACAGGAGGGACGGCACCCTTCAAGAGGGCTTCCTGTCCACAAGACATCGAGGTCCTTGCTTTATCGTTTCCTCTGGGGTCGCCTTATCACCCTATTTTTGTAAAATTTTCTTTATGTGGGAAAACTCAGTCCCTAGTGGGTGGGACCAGGTGGGTAACACTAAGACGGCGAAGCTGGTTCAGGGCTCTGGTACTCTTGTGAAGTGACTATGTACAGACTCTTTCTTTTCTTTTTTAAAGAGGATTAAGGCAGAGTTTATGAGAGGAGAGAAAGACCGGAACTCACAGACATGAATTTGTGAGGGGCAAGAGAGCCCTGGAGAACTCGGGGGCTCCAGACAGGAGGGTGAGAGAAAAATCAGATAGGAACTCATGGATCCCACATGTGGAATCCCAGGGGGCGAGGAAGCCAGCAGATTTTTTTTTTTCTTATTGTTATTCCTTAATACGGTGTAGTTTTCCAAACCATAGTACATGACAGCAGGCATATTAAGTCGCCACATTGTGATAAACACAACCTCGAGGTTCACACTGGAGAAATCCCCACTGGAGTTGCCAAAAGCAATCTCATTCATCATGTTTCAAGAAAGTTCATGATTTTACATTGGGTCATGGGCATAGCTGTCTTTGGACAAATGCAGGGGGGGGTCACGCATGCCCAATAAGTTACACACCCAGTCAGTTGACTCTATTGGTGGATCTGGATGACTGCAAGAGAGGGAAACCATGGCTGGTGGTTGCTAAGGGCTCACTGTTGGGGTCCACCTGGGGATAAATTGTAGCCACTCGGCTTCTGTCCCTTCCCTCCTAGCCTCTTCGCCCGCCCCCCAACCCAGCAAGGATCCAGCCTGGGCTACGTGCTCACCTGGCCCAAGTCCAGGATGAAGCAGTCCCCCGTGTTGAAGCTGGACCAGCTCAGGGCGCGCTCGGTGGCCCGGATATTCTTCTTACCCTTCACCTGGTAGAGTTTCCTGATGGCCGTCGGGGCGGCCCCGGGGGCCGTCTTGTGGAATGCAGACTCCACGCCGCCTTCCTGCAACCCAGAAGGCCGGCTTGGCAGGGCTGATGGGAGACCCCTTTGCAGCACCTGGGCCGACCAGCTAGAAGCAGGGCTGGCTGGGCACCCCCCCCCCCGCCGCGGGCACCGGGAGGCTGGCACCGACCTGGTACTTGAGGCCGTGTTGGGGGGTACCTATTAAGTTGTATGAGCGGAAATAATAATATAATAAATAGTTTAGGGGACTGGAGAGACGGTCAGGGGTTAAAACTCTGTCTCACTAGCAGAAGGTCCTAAGTTCAAATCCTAGGTCCCATGTAAAAAACACCAGGTGGAAATGGTGGTGGCCTATGCTTGCGGTCCTGGTGGGCGGAGCCTGGGAAATCCCAGAGCGAAGCTAGGAGGAGGAGGTAGAAGCAATCCAGGATGATTCCCGAAGTCACCCTAGGTCCTCTACAAGGACACACAGTGCCCTCTGATATACACACACACATACACACACACACACACATAAAATAAAATATTTTATAAATATGCAAAACTACTTTTAAAAATATGCAAAATTACTTTGGCATATTTTATGAATATGCAAAGTTACTTTTAAAAAGCCGCCTCTTGGTCACAAGGCCACCAGGGACAGCCCAGCTCCATGCTGCTGAAGAGGCCCCCGGGCGCTGGTAATTGCCGGAAGTCATGTATAGTGTGAAAGGCCAGCAAAGGCTCCTCTTCCTCCAGTATTCCAAGAGCGGAGTCCAACCCCCCCCCCCACACACAGCAAGTGTCGAGTATGCAATCACATGTGTGCAAAAGGCTGTCTGGGAACATAGCTCAAAAAAAATTCTTCTTCTTCTTATTCGCCTTCTTAAAACTAATTATGTCCCGGGCTGGAGAGGTGGCCAGGGGTTAAGCCTCCGCCTTGCAGCGGAAGGTCCTGAGTTCGGATCCCAGATCCCACGTATAGACGCCAGGCGGAAGCGGGGCGGCCTGCGCTCTGGTCCTGGTAGGGCGGAGCTTGTGAATCCCGGGGCAGAAGGAGGTGGAGGCTCCATGGTGGTTCGCGAATTCGCCGTGTTCTACACAACACCCACACACCCACACAACACACACACGCACATACACCGCACATGCGCACGTTAAAATAATAATAAAAAAATTTAAAAAAAACTAATTATGTCCCATCTACAAAGGGCGCACAGGGCTGGTGAGAGAGCTCTGCGGGTAAGGGTCCCGCTCACAGACCTGGAAATCTGAGTTTGATTCCCAGAAACCCGCATCCACGTGGCGAAAGGAGAGAACCAACTTTTGAAAGTTGTCCTCTGGCCTGTACCCATGCACCCTGACATGCATGCAGGCTCTCTCTCTCTCTCTCTCTCTCTCTCTCTCTCTCTCTCTCTGCCTTGCTTGTTCACTCGCTCACTCATTCTCTCATCATTTAAATAGTTATAATGTTAAATAGTTAAATATGAGGCTGGGGAGAGATGGCTCAGAGACCAAAGCCTTTGCCTCTGAAGCAAAAAGTCCTGAGTTCCGATCCCAGATCTCACAGAAAAAAATGCCAGGCGGAAAGGGACTAGGCAGGCCTGGGAAACCCCAGAGCCCATGGATAAGGAGGTGGAACATCCAGGATAATTCCCAGTGTCCCCTTTGGGTCTCCGCAGGCACACACACTCAAGTGCCCTCTGGTACACACACACACACACACACACACACACACACACACACACGCACGCATGAGCATACAAAAAAGTGAGGGTTAAATGAGATGCTATAAGTAATGAGCAAGTGACAGACGCACAATAAATCTAGACTCTTCTCCTTAGTCGGTCTTCAAATCAGCATTGAATGTTAACTAGAATTCCCTAGTAAACACGCCCAGCAGGGGCTGGCACAATCCTGCCCACCCAGGACGCCAGGGGACCAGGGATCACTCGCCCCTCCTCTCCTCACTCCTCTCGGCTGAGTCCTCAGGTTGGTGGATTCTGGCTAACACCCAGCAGAAGCAGGAGGACTCTCGGGCTGCATGCGAATCTCTGTTCCCTACACTGCGTCTGAAGGATGCCCTGGGCCGGGGAAGAAAAACTTAGGAAAGAAAAACATACGAGGAAACGTGAACAAGCACTTGGGAGACCCGGAGGATCAGTTCAAAGAAAGTTATCCTGGGATGCGGAGTAGGTGGCCCGGCTACATGAAGACAAAAAGGAGACAAAACTTCCAAGGAATTTGTTTACGAGAGAGAGAGAGAGAGAGAGAGAGAGAGAGAGAGAGAGAGAGAGAGAGAGAGAGAGAAACTAGTTTGCATTTGTCTCAAATGGATAGGGAATGAGGATCCAGCGGAAGCTGCACCTCTGAGCGCCCAAGGCATGGGGAAGGTAGAAATCCAGGCACCCCGAGAACCACTGGCCCCTCTGACCCCACAGGGAGAAGCCCGGCCCAGGGGCACAGAGCCACCGCGAGCGACCCTTGCCTAAGCGCAGGCATCAGCGCTCTGACCGGAGAGGAGGCCGGTCTCCGCCTTCTCCCCGGGAGGTAGCGGCAGAACCCGCCACGGAGTGACTCATCCGAGGGGCGTGGCGCCCAAGCCTGGGGGAGGGGCGCTCCTAGGGCGGCCACAGGGGATCTTCCCCCTGGGCAGCTCTGGGTCCTTTAAAAGAGCCCGTGGCTTGGAGCTTGAAGGGGAGGGCGGGGTTCAGTCCCCAGCGCACCCCTAGGTCCCGGCTTCGCCCACTCCGTGTCTGAGGCTTAAATGTGATCTCCAGACTTGGGGGGGTTCAGCTCAGTTGAAGGGGGCTTACCTGCATGCACCAAGCTCTGGGTTCTATCCCCAGTACTGTAGAAGTTGAGAGGGTCTGAAGCTCAAGACTACATTGTGAAAGGAAAAAACAAAACAAAACAACTATCTCCTGACTTTAGGGTCAGCCTGGGCTACATCATGAGACCATGTTTAAAGGTTAAAAAAAAATGCAGGCTGGGAGATGGCTCAGGGGTTAGTTAAGACTCTGCCTCACAAGCAGAAGGTCCTGAGTTTGGATCCCAGGTCCCATGTAAACCCGCCAGGCAGAAACTGCAGAGGCCTGCACTTCTGGTGCTGGTGGGTGGAGCTTGGGAAATGCCAGAGCCAAGCAAAATGGACGTAGAAATAATCCAGGATGATTCCCAAAGTCACCCTTGGTCCTCCATAGGGACCTCCACAGGGACCTCTGATTCTCTGTCTCTCTCTCTTTCAAATAAAGTTAATTTTAAGTTGTGATCTTCTGTCCTGAGCGCTATCGACCACTATTTTTTTTTTAATTTTTAATTTTTTATTATTTATTCAATTGTGCATGTGTGCATGTGTGTATGTATGTGTGTGTGCGTGTGTATATGTGTGTGTGTGTGTGTGTGTGTGTGTGTGTGTGTGTGTAGAACCACCGGCGAATTCCGGAACCACCATGGACGCCTCCACCTTCTCCTTGTTTACTGTCCCGGATTCACAGGCTCCGCTCTACCAGGACCAGAAACACAGGCCGCCCCCACTTCTGCCCCGCGTCTATACATGGGGTCTAGGATCCGAACTCAGGACCTTCGCCTGCAAGGCAGAGGCTTAACCCCTGAGCCACCTCTCCAGCCCCTCAACCACTATTCTTAAGAAATGAAGACGCAGTGGAAGAGCAGTGAAGTGGACAGCAATGGCCGCCAGAATGCAGAGTTGGCCTGATCTCTCCCTTTCCTAAGACGCAGGGAACCTTGTGGAAAAGGGGGTGGTAAGATTGTAAGACCCTAAAGATGGGAAGGTCCATTGATGGACAAGACTTCCATTCAAGACAGGGCTGCTGCATCCAGGAACTCACTGCAGGGAGACTTGTCCTTATCAGACCTGCAGAATGACTGACACACCAACATGCCCCATAGACCAGCCAGGAATGCAAGAGAGATAAGAACATACAGTGGAAACCTTGGGGACTAGAGCTGGATGAGTGAAGGGGAGTGCCCCTATCAGTGGGGTGGCCCAAAGACAGGCAACTTTGTATGCCAAAAAAGGCCTGAACCCCCAAAAGTAGACAAGCCAGAGGGAATTCTGGGGTCCATAGAAGCAGACAGAAAGATGGGTGGAAGGGAGTGGGATGGACTGATGAAGAGAGGGGAGAGGATGGGAAGGAGGGGGAAGGAGGGAGGCTGGGATAAGTACTCAATATGTTTGTAAAACTAGAAAAAAAAGGTAAATTATTTTAAAAATGAAGGTCTCAGAGAGGCCAAGTTCCTCCTGCAGGGTCACCCTGCTAACACCACAGCACAATCCGGGAGTGACAGGCTCCTTCGTCCACCCTTCTGCTGATTCAAGGGGAAGCAGCCAGCCAGCGTCTACACCAGGGTCCGCCTTGACTCTTGCCCACAGCGCGCAAGCCCACCCATGCTATCCAGGACATCGACCCAGACCACCCACAGGCAAGAGGCCTTGCTTCTTTGTTTCTTTGTTTCTTTCTTTCTTTGTTTGTTTCTTTTTCTTTTTGTTTTTTCTTTTAAAACCTCTACCCAAGCACCCTCTAAAAAAAAAATGCCAGGCAGAAATGGCGAGGGCCTACACGTCCCACCCTGATGGGCAGAGCCTGGAAATCCCACAGCAAAGCACAAAGGAGAGTAGAAGCAATCCAGGATGATTCCCAAAGTCACCCTTGTCCACCACAGGAAAACACAGTGTCCTTGATACACTTAGACACACACACACACAAAATAATTAAATAAATAAAGACCTAGTGCTTGTTAAGCAAGATGACAACTTGGCAGTTTTGAAGGCTACACTTTTGGGTACACCTGTGAAGAATTATTTAATTAAGGCAGGTCCTAAGCAAGCCTGTGGGAGATTATTTAATGGATGTGGGAAGACCCAGCCCAGAATGAGTCAGACCATTCCCTCGTTGGGTAGATAAAATAGAAAAGGCTGGTTCATCACTTTGATAGTCTGGCAAGAAAGAAAGTATGCGCCTATCTCAGTAATCCCTGTGCATGGGGTGTGGCCAAACCCCCTGGCTCCGATGGCCATGCTGATGAACTATAACCCGGAACTCCAAGTTAAGACTAAATTCTAGGTTCCCCTGAGTTGTTTGGGTCCCGTAGTCAACCAACAACAGGAAGATAAAATGAACATACATTTGTCTCAAAAAAGGAAAAAGGAAAGAAATAGAGAAAGAGAAGAGATGAAAAATAAAAGAAAATTATAGTCCAACTTATAAAATTCTAGAAAACAGAATAAAAAAAAACCTTAAAAACATTTGTTGGCAAATATTTCAGGCATGTTGTGCATCACTGTTACCTAGGAATTGGAGGGCAGGCCAGAGAAGAGATTAAATGTTCAATGCTAGCCTCAGCTACATACCAAATTCTAGGCAAGCCTGGGCTACAAATAAAATAGCTATATTTTAAAAACACAAAACACAGTGACCCAATGAGATTGATCTCAGGAATGCAAGTTTGGTTCAACACCTGAAACCTGACCAACAGAATGTGTATATTAATGAATGTATGTATATATTCATTCAATCAATGAAAGAAAGAGTCAGCAAAGTTCTACAGCCATTCCTGACTTAAAGGAAAAACAATTCAAGTGTGCTACCACACACCTGTCACCCCACTACTTGGGAGGCAGAGGCAGAAAGACCTGGAGCTTAAGGTCATTCTCAATTGCGTTGGAGTTCAAGGCCAGACTGGGCTACAACAGACTGTCTCCAAAAAAAAAAGCTAAATTTTAATTAAAAAATGTAAATATCTTAGAAAACAGAGAGAAAAGTGGAGCTGGGAAATGACTCAGTACTTTCTGCACAAATGTGAGGACCTGAGTTCAAATCCTTCTGCACCTGTAACCCAAGAGCTGAAGGGCGTTAGGGGGCAGAGATAGGAGGATCCCCAGAGCTTAGTAGCCAGCCAGCCTAGCTAAATGGTGGCAGATGTGAAATGTCATGTGAATTACCACTTTCCTTTCTCATTTGCAGTTTACAAAGCAGTGGAAGGCATTTGGGGGGGAGGGCATGGTATTACCCCAGGGTGGGGAAGTAAGTCTGGGACAAAGAAGCTCTGTTTCTCTTTCCCACGCAGAACCACATGGCGTGGCGTGGCATGTCTGTATCTCCGACCACAAGCAGCCCAGAGTGAGTCAGGTAGGAAGTGGGCGAGGCGGACTCCTGGACCGCAAGCTGGTGGGGAGAGCCCAGGAAGGAAGGACTGGGATGAAGTCTCGGGGTGTCTATTCATCGTCCCTGACCTGAGAACTCTTGGGGGGCCATAACTTAACATCAGGCAGCCCGCCCAAGTCCAAGCCACCACAGGGCTCTGGTTAGCATGGGGAGTTAGTATGGGGACTGCCTGTTATTTTGCCCTCAGGACTTTCTGAAAACACCAAGACTCCCTGGCTACACCCCAGCAGGCTCCAGACTTCTCCCAGCCCCACCCGTGCATTTCCTTGCAAAACTCCAGTTTCTGCCAAAGAACCCTGCAAATGGGTTGAGCCCCAAGCCCCGCCTGGACAGCCAATCCTCCTCTATTCCCGTCAATTCCCCAACCTGCAGTCCCCCCACCTTCACCCCCACATCCATGATCTAGATCACCACGGCTCTCTTCAGCAAGAATCCCCGTCAGAACTGTCTTTTCCTCCCTCCCCGCTCCTTGCCTGGGAAGTCTCCCTCGCTCTTGCAGAATTCAGAGTTGAGACCAGCCTCTCTCTCCCATGGCAAGACCCTGGTGCGCTTGGTCCCTACGCCTGAATAAATTCTTCTTTCCTTCTCCTCCCCACCCTTCTGTCTCTACCAACGCAGTTGCAGTCCCAGCTGCTAGTGTCCTCTCTTTAAGGGATTGGAGGGTTCGATTCCAGAGGTTCGGCAGAAATGGCGATGGAGAACTCCCCACTTTACCAGCCTTCTCTGGATCATGATTCCACGCTCAGGCCCCTTCTCCCAGATCCTTCCGGCCTGTGAGACCTCCAGCACTAGGGTGGGCAGTATCTGTGGACCCCCAGGCCAGCGCTCTTCTGCCTGACATCCGACTCTCTGGTGGGGGCGGCCCACCAGTGCTCTCTCCAGACAAGCACCGCCAGGCTCACCGAGCGTCTCCAAGGGTCTCTCTGTAAGGAGTTCCGAGCACCCCCTCCCAGAGGCTAGAACGAACCCAGCTGGCTCCCCCCAATCCAGCTCAGACACTGTTCACCCAACACCGCCTCCCACCCAGCATTCGCCCCACAGGATCACAATCAAATAGAGGGCAACACTGCCGTTGCGACCCCTGAACATGCACTTAAAACACCTGAAGCCTAGCAACTCGGTGCGCTCCTAGGATCCCAGCACAGTGAATGGAGAGTCGGCTCAGAGAGCTTGCCTCGCACACAAAAAGCCCCGGGTTCGATCCCCAGTGCTGCCAGAGAAAGAAGAGAGAAGGAAGATACACACAAATAAAAAGCATTCGCGCCAGTGAGGGGGCTCAGAGGGTAAAGGTGCTGCTTGCGAGCCTGGCGAGCTCTGATCCCCGAGGCCTGCATGGTGGAGGAGAAGACTGACTGCCCAAAGCTGCCCACGGCCTCATACGCAGGGGTGCCGCCCGCTTGCTTCTCTCTCTCTCTCTCTCTCTCTCTCTCTCTTCTCTCTCGATCTCACTAAGAGAAAATTTTTAAAAAAGAATTCTATAAGCCCAACTACTTCAGGGGCTGAAGCAGGAGGATTGCAAGTTCAAGACTAGTCTGGACCACAGAGTGATTTCAAGACCTGCTTGTACATTGATAGATGATACATAGATAGATAGATAGATAGATAGATGATAGGTAGGTAGGTAGGTAGATAGATAGATGATAGATAAATAGAGTTAGATAGATAGATAGATAATTGATAGGTAGGTAGGTAGATAGATGAGAGATAAATAGGTGATAGATAGGTAATAGATAAATAGATGATTGATAGGTAGGTAAGTAGGTAGATGATAGATAAATAGTTAGATAGATAATTGATAGATAATTGATAGGTAGGTAGGTAGATAGATGATAGAAATAGATGATGGATGATAGGTAGAAGATAGATAGATGATTAATAGATGATAGATGATAGATGGATGATAGGTAGATGATAGATAGATAGATGACTGACAGATGATAGATTGATAGATGATAGATAGATAGATGATAGATGATTGATCGCTGATACATAGATAGAAATAGATGATAGATGGATGATAGGTAGATGAAAGATAGAGATTGATAGATAGATAGATAGATAGACAGACAGACAGATAACAAAGGCTGGTGGAGACAGTTCAGCCGCACAGTGCTTGCGGAGCATGCGTGAGGTCGGGGTTCAAGGGCACAGAGGTAGGGAGAAAATAAGAACCAGCTAGAAGCAGCGTGCCCACATGGAAGTTGGGGAGCAGTGTGCGAAGTTGCAGGTCCCCGCCGCCCTGTCAGCTCCCAGCCCATCCTCCTAGGTCCCAGGCTCCCCTGCCGAGGGTCCATCCTGGCCTCCCAGCCTGACATTCTTCCTCATTCCAGCCCTTCCGCCCACACCCACCGCTCTGCAAGGTCCTCGGTGTCTGCGTTCACCAAGCCCCTCCGAGGCCTGCAGCCTGCATCCAGTCCGGCTCCCCGCGGGGTGGGCCATTCTGTCTCCTCGGGGAGTTCTCCTGGCCCTCTGGGGGGGCGCATGCGCATCAGCCTCCACCCATGCCTCCTGGGGGAACACCTGACACCTCTGTCCCCGAAGGAGCCTGCGATAGAGCCTATTCACGTCCACTCAAGTCTGCCTTGAGGACTCAGCACTGGGCAGAAGCACTGGGTGGGGATGGGCGAAAGGGAGGGGGAGGGGGTCCACAGAAAGAGAGCCGCAAAAGTGAAGGACTACTCAACAGCTCATGACTCGAGGCCTGGCTAGCCCCCCCCCAGCAGTGAGGCGTCGTCACACCCAGAAAAAACACAGACCAGGGATTGTGGGTATCGCAGATGTCCTCACCGGGAAGGGCTTAGTGCTGAGTTAATCCTGCTTCGAGCGTGACCCCCCAATGCACACAGCACCCAGAGTGCGTGTGCACTAGAAAGCACTGGATCCTTCCAGCCCGTGAGATCCCCAGGGCTGGGGGGGGGCAGTATCTGTGGACCCCCCAGCAGTGCTCACTTGCGTGACACCACAGTGCTCTCTCAGACAAACGCAGCAAGGCTGGCGGGGGCTCCAAGGGGCTCCGTAGGGGGGGCTGAAACACCTCCCCCATAGCCCAGAAGGAACCCAGACCACTTTCTCCCCTCCCTCCCCACGCGCCCTGCAGCTAAGACACTGCTCCCCCAACACCCCCCTCCCACCCAGCCTCCACCCGGCAGGATCGCAATCAGTAGAGACCAAAGTCTGACTTAAGGGGGACCAGTCATTCATCCACCCAAGAGGGTCCCAACTAGCGCCCCAGGGCCGCCTCCCACTTTCGCGCTCCGCGATCTTCTTCCAGTCCTGGAGCTCTTCTCAGCCCAGCTGCACCCCAGCGCCTCACTTCCCTCTTCCCTGAGGGGTGCCCCACCCCTGCCCCACCCACAAGAGAAGCTGCGGAGGAGGGCCAGCTCCCAGGACACCCGGCCAGGCCGAGCCTCCGAGGCTAACCACCACCCCCAGGTGGTCCCAGCAGCCTCGGGTCAGGCCCTGGACAGCATGGGGGGGATTGGGGGGGCAGCCAAAGAGGCCTCCCTGTCCTGCACTCACGGTTGGAGGCACACAGAGCGTCTGCACAGCTCCAGCCCGAGCTGGTTTAGTCACATTTCCTGGGTGGGGTCACGGGCTTGCACGGCATTTTCTCCCTCCCCCAAAGGGTCGGCCTCTGGGCCCTAAGTTCATGCGATTTGTCTTTTCTCCTTCAAGCTCCGTTCTGGGGAAGTGTCTGAAGTCCTGCAAGCTTATCTTGTGTCAGAGACACAGTGTCCGGTAGTTCAGGCCTCCAAGTAGCTCTGCAGCTGAGACTGGCTTTGAACTTCTGAGCTTCAGAGAGAGACGACAGACAGAGAGAGAGAGAGAGAGAGAGAGAGAGAGAGAGAAAGAGAGAGAGAGTGCAACTTGCCAAAATCAGTTCTCTCCTCCCTTCCATTCGTGTGGGGTTTCTGGGGTTCAAACTCAGGTTGCCAGCTTCGAGCAGACACCTACCTCCACTGTCACATGGTCTGGGCATTGGCGCCGTAGGGTGTGGCACACATCTAGGGTCCCAGCACTTGGGAGATGGAGCAAGAAGGACCTGATGTCAGCCTCGTCTACCAGCTACCTAAGATCCTATCTAGAAACCCCACAATCCCAGGAAGGAAGAAAGGAAGGAAGGAAGGGAGGGAGGGAGGGAGGAGGGAGGAGGGAGGGAGGGAGGAGGGAGGAAGGAGGGAGGGAAGGGAGGAGGAAGGAAGAAGGAGGAAGGAGGAGGGAGGGGGAGGAAGGAAGGAAGGAAAGGAGTGAGGGAGGGAAGAAGAAGGAAGAGAGGGAAGGAGAGGAGGCGGAGGGGGGAGGGAAGGAGGGGGAGGGAGGAAGGAAGGAAGGAAGGAAGGAAGGAAGGAAGGAAGGAGGGAGGGAGGGAAGGAAGAAGGGAAGAGAGGGAGGGAGGAAGGAGGGAAGGAGGGAGGGAAGGAAAAAGGGAAGGGAGAGAGGGAGGAAGGAGGGAGGGAAAGAAAGAGGGAGGGAGGGAGGGAAGGAGGAGGGAGGGTTGGTGGGATGGCTCAGTGGATAAAGGGACTTGCTGCCAAGCCTAATGATGTGAGGTTGATTTCCACAGGGTACAAAGAGCTAATTCCTGGAAGCTGTCCTCTGACTTCCACACATGCACCTTGGTGTACATGTGCCCACACACATATACACACCTGCGCATGCACACATACGCATATACATATTTAAAATAGTTTAGCTTTGCATGCCCTGCGCAATGTCCAACACACTATTGACCCCACAAAGTCTAGCATTTGCTAAAGGCACCAAGATCCTTGGAGGCAAGGGATTGACAGCACAGTAGTGTTTATGCTTAAGAGGAACACAGGAAAGGGTTCAGGGAGGAAATGCAACTGGGTCCTTGTACATCATCGGAGAGGAGGGCCCAGAGGAGAGTCAGGCATGCACATTAAAGGATTCTCCAGGGATTGGGGGGGAGGCACTGGGGGATGGAGAGGGAGGGATGAGGGGAGGGGGAGCAGGAGGGTTGGGGGAGGAGAAGGGAGGGAGGGAACCGGTGTACCTATTAAGTTTGTATGAGCGGAAATAATAATAATAATAAAATAGTTTAGGGGACTGGAGAGACGGTCAGGGGTTAAAACTCTGTCTTACTAGCAGAAGGTCCTAAGTTCAAATCCTAGGTCCCATGTAAAAAACACCAGGTGGAAATGGTGGTGGCCTATGCTTGCGGTCTGGTGGGCGGAGCTGGAAATCCCAGAGCGAAGCTAGGAGGAGGAGGGTAGAAGCAATCCAGGATGATTCCCGAAGTCACCCTAGGTCTCTACAAGGACACACAGGTGCCTCTGATATACACACACACATACACACACACACACACATAAAATAAAATATTTTATAAATATGCAAAACTACTTTTAAAAATGTGCAAAATTATTTTGGCATATTTTATGAATATGCAAAGTTACTTTTTAAAAGCCGCCTCTTGGTCACAAGGCCGCCAGGGACAGCCCAGCTCCATGCCGCTGAAGAGGCCCCCGGGCGCTGGTGATTGCCGGAAGTCATGTATAGTGTGAAAGGCCAGCAAAGGCTCCTCTTCTCCTGTATTCCAAGAGCGGAGTCCAACCCCCCCCCCACACACAGCAAGTGTCGAGTATGCAATCACATGTGTGCAAAAGGCTGTCTGGGAACATAGCTCAAAAAAAATTCTTCTTCTTCTTATTCGCCTTCTTAAAACTAATTATGTCCCGGGGCTGGAGAGGTGGCTCAGGGGTTAAGCCTCCGCCTTGCAGGCGGAAGGTCCTGAGTTCGGATCCCAGATCCCACGTATAGACGCCAGGCGGAAGCGGGGGCGGCCTGCGCTCTGGTCCTGGTAGGGCGGGCTTGTGAATCCCGGGGCAGAAGGAGGTGGAGGCGTCCATGGTGGTTCGCGAATTCGTCCGTGGTTCTACACATACACACACACACACACACACACACACACACACACGCACATACACACGCACATGCGCACAGTTGAATAAATAATAATAAAAAAAATTTAAAAAAAAAACTAATTATGTCCCATCTACAAAGGGCGCACAGGGCTGGTGAGAGAGCTCTGCGGGTAAGGGTCCCGCTCACAGACTGGAAATCTGAGTTTGATTCCAGAAACCCGCATCCACGTGGCGAAAGGAGAGAACCAACTTTGAAAGTTGTCCTGGCTGCTACCATGCCAATGACATGCATGCAGGCTCGCTCTCTCTTTCTTCTCTTCTTTTGTTCTCTCTCTCTCTCTCTCTCTGCCTGTTGTTCACTCGCTCACTCATTCTCTCATGTGTAAATAGTTAAATATGAGGCTGGGGAGAGATGGCTCAGAGACCAAAGCCTTTGCCTCTGAAGCAAAAAGTCCTGAGTTCCGATCCCAGATCTCACAGAAAAAAATGCCAGGCGGAAAGGGACTAGGCAGGCCTGGAAACCCCAGAGCCCATGGATAGGAGGTGGAACAATCCAGGATAATTCCCAGTGTCCCCTTTGGGTCTCCGCAGGCACACACACTCAAGTGCCCTCTGGTACAACACCCACACACACCACACACACACACACACACAACACACGCACGCATGAGCATACAAAAAAGTGAGGGTTAAATGAGATGCTATAAAGTAATGAGCAAGTGACAGACGCACAATAAATCTAGACTCTTTCCTTAGTCGGTCTTCAAATCAGCATTGAATGTTAACTAGAATTCCTAGTAAACACGCCCAGCAGGGGCTGGCACAATCCCTGCCCACCAGGACGCCAGGGGACCAGGGATCACTCGCCTCCTCTCCCACTCTCTCGGCTGAGTCCTCAGGTTGGTGGATTCTGGCTAACACCCAGCAGAAGCAGGAGGACTCTCGGCTGCATGCGAATCTTGGGTGGGAAGTAGCTCATGAACAGGTCCGACTCGTTGCCTTGCACTTCCCGGTGCTGCACCGGCCGCTCCCCGAGCAGGGTGTTGAGGTGCACGGCCAGCACAGCGCAGGCCCCCTGCTCATCCCGGACGACTGCTGGCCTAGGATGGATGCCACGGGGTGGGCAATGCACGTCCCTGAGCCCCACCGCGCCCACCACCCCTGCCCAGGCCCAGACCCCTCCACCCTGCCCCCCCCCCTTTACCTATCCACAGGTGCAGGTGCGAGACCTCCTCGGGGCCGTTGTGCAGCACCAGGTAGGAGTCCCCGGAGAAGAAGATGCCCTGGTTCTCGCGCGCCACGGGCACCGGCTTCAGCTTCTCCACCCTCCAGATGTGCAGCCCCGGGGTTTGCACGGAGCCCGGGAACGGAGAGGAAGCGCCGCTGCGGGAAGGTGGGGAGGGAGATGGTGGGCGGTGGTGGTCAAGGCCCGGGAGGGGATTGGAGCAGAGGTTTGGCCATCCTGGGGACCAGGTTTGGGACGCAAGCCACCGTGAAAGGGAGGAAAGGGGGCAGTTCTGGGAACGGAAGATTGCCAGGGGGCAAAGGCGATGGGGGGCACTGCCTACCTGTGGGGGATGGGCGTGTACATTGCTGCTTCGGGACCTGGAAAGAGACGCCACGATTGTCACAACCGTCATACCCCACCGCCTGGTACGTGGGTGTGGAAGTCCGGGTGCCGAGTATTTTCTCTTCTTGGTTTGTTTTTGAGAAAGGTCTTACGTAGCCCAGGTTGTCCGAAGACGCCTTGGGAACCAGAGGATGTGACCGTGAGCTCCGCCTCCCGAGAGCTGGGATTGCAGGCATGCTCAAGAGCTTTGGACTCCCTCACCTCCGGAAGTCCACGGGAGATACTATCCCTGATTCTGTCAGAGAGAGAGAGACAGAGATAGAGACAGAGAGAGCAAGAGAAAGACAGAGACAGAGGAGAGACAGAGAGAGAGAGAGAAGTCTCAATCTAATATCACACAACCAGTGAATGGTTCGTAGAAATGAGACCCCCCTGAGTCTGGGCTCGACTTCTCCCTGTTATAACCTAATGGCTACAGGGTCTTTTCTTCAGCCCTCCAGCCCTGGCATTGTGCTAGATTGGGAGACCACTTTCTAAGCAATTAGTACTTAGCCTAGAAAAGTTTAAGTATCAATGACTTAAAGCTTCCACCACCAGAAAGAAAAAGGAAGAGGAAATGAAACCAAAGCAATCAGAGGAAATCACAAAAATAAAACCAGAGGGACTGGAAGATACAGCTGAGTGAGTGGAGCCCTTGCTTTGCATGCATGAGGGCCTGGGTTTGAATCTCAACCCCACCGCCAGGGCCAGAAGCAAAATTAGCCAAGCGTAGTGAACCAAGTCTGTAGCCAGAGCACTTGGGGGGACGAGACATTGAGGCCATATTCTCAGCACAAAGCAGCTTCAAGTCTCCAGGCCAGCCTGGGATAAAGGAGACCCGGATGAAAACCCCCACCACCACCACCAAAAAAAAAAAAGAAAGAAAAGAAAAAGAAAGTTAGAAAGGAAGGTGGCATCATTACAGACTCTTCAGGTATTAAAGTGATAAAAAGAACATTATGAAAATGGACTGGAGAGATGGCTCAGGGGTTAAACCACTGCTTCGAAAGAAGAAGGACCTGAGTTCAGATCCCAGATCCCACTGAGTTCAGATCCCAGATCCCACTCAAAAAGGCTGGGTGGAAATGGCAGCAGCCCGTGCTTCTGGCCCTGGAAGGCGAGCCTGGGAAACCCCAGAGCAAAGCAATAAGGAAGTAGAGCATCCAGGAAGACCTCTGAAATCACCTTTGAGCATCTATAGGTACACACCTGCCCTTTGATACACACACTCACACGTGAAAAACTATGAAAATATATTCATTGTTTTACATGAAATTAGCAAGTTCCTTAAAAGATATAAAGTAAATGAATGTTAAAAAAATTAAATCAACTGTTTAGTGGGGACAATTCTCTGAATACTTCTAATATCTATCAACGGAATTTGGAACTGGAGGGTATGACTCGGTGGTAGAACACTTAGAACCGTCACGTGTGACTCTACGTTCAGTTCCTAGCAATGAAAACATTTTTGAATGTGTATTTTAAAATTAAAACTGTCTCCTCCCCAAACCAACCCCACTTAGCTCTATTTTAGAAATTCTTATTAAGTTGAAGCTATAATACCAATATAACACAAATTCTTGTGGAGTACAGAGGAGAGAACCCACCTCGGTTCATCCCAGAGCGTCAGCTTTGTTCTGATTGGGCCATAAAACCATGTGCTTGGTGGGCTGGAGAGATGGCTCAGGGGTTAAGACTCTGTCTTGAAAACAGAAGGCCCTGAGTTCGATCTCATGTCCCATGTAAAGATGCTAGGTGGAGGGCACCTGCCCCTCAGGGCGCTCCACACTGGAGTCTGTGAGTTCTTTTCTAGCTCCATGCCTCTCCTGGATTCCACATCTGGAGTCCATGAGCTCCATTTTTTCTCTCCTGTAACAAACTCCACCTTAAACTCTAAAAAAAAAATGCCAGGCAGAAATGGCGAGGGCCTACACGTCCCACCCTGATGGGCAGAGCCTGGGAAATCCCACAGCAAAGCAAAAAGGAAGTAGAAGCAATCCAGGATGATTCCCAAAGTCACCCTTGTCCACCACAGGAAACACAGTGTCCTCTGATACACTTAGACACACACACAAAATAAATAAGTAAATAAATAAAGACCTAGTGCTTGTTAAGCAAGATGACAACTTGGCAGTTTTGAAGGCTACACTTTTGGGTACACCTGTGAAGAATTATTTAATTAAGGCAGGTCCTAAGCAAGCCTGTGGGAGATTATTTAATGGATGTGGGAAGACCCAGCCCAGAACGAGTCAGACCATTCCCTCGTTGGGTAGATAAAATAGAAAAGGCTGGTTCATCACTTTGATAGTCTGGCAAGAAAGAAAGTATGCGCCTGTCTCAGTAATCCCTGTGCATGGGGTGTGGCCAAACCCCCTGGTCCGATGGCCATGCTGATGAAATTAACCCGGACTCCAAGTTAAGACTAAATTCTAGGTTCCCCTAGTTGTTTGGGTCCCGTGTCAACCAACAACAGGAAGTAAAAACATACTGAAATGAACATACATTTGTCTCAAAAAAGGAAAAAGGAGAAAATAGAGAAAGAGAAGAGATGAAAAATAAAAGAAAATTATAGTCCAACTTATAAAATTCTAGAAAACAGAATAAAAAAAACCTTAAAAACATTTTTTGGCAAATATTTTCAGGCATGTTGTGCATACCTGTTACCCTAGGAATTGGAGGGCAGAGCAAGAAGGATTAAATGTTCAATGCTAGCCTCAGCTACATACCAAATTCTAGGCAAGCCTGGGCTACAAATAAAAATTAGCTATATTTTAAAAACACAAAACACAGTGACCCAATGAGGTTGATCTCAGGAATGCAAGTTTGGTTCAACACCTGAAACCTGACCAACAGAATGTGTATTATTAATGAACGTATGTATATATTCATTCAATCGATGAAAGAAAGAGTCAGCAAAGTTCTACAGCCATTTCTGACTTAAAGGAAAAACAATTCAAGTGTGCTACCACACATCTGTCACCCCACTACTTGGGAGGCAGAGGCAGAAAGACCTGGAGCTTAAGGTCATTCTCAATTGCTTGGAGTCACAGGCCAGACTGGGCTCACGACTGTCTCCAAAAAAAAAAAAAAAAAAAGCTAAATTTTAATTAAAAAAATGTAAATATCTTAGAAAACAGAGAGAAAAGTGGAGCTGGGAAATGACTCAGTACTTTCTGCACAAATGTGAGGACATGAGTTCAAATCCTTCTGCACCTGTAACCCAAAAGCTGAAGGGCGTTAGGGGGCAGAGATAGGAGGATCCCCAGAGCTTAGTAGCCAGCCAGCCTAGCTAAATGGTGGCAGATGTGAAATGTCATGTGAATTACCACTTTCCTTTCTCATTTGCAGTTTACAAAGCTGTGGAAGGCATTTGGGGGGGAGGGCGTGGTATTACCCCAGGGTGGGGAAGTAAGTCTGGGACAAAGAAGCTCTGTTTCTCCTTCCCACGCAGAACCACATGGCGTGGCATGTCTGCATCTCCGGCCACAAGCAGCCCAGAGTGAGTCAGGTAGGAAGTGGGCGAGGCGGACTCCTGGACCGCAGCTGGTGGGGAGAGCCCAGGAAGGAAGGATGGGATGAAGTCTCGGGGTGTCTATTCATCGTCCCTGACCTGGGAACTCTTGGGGGGCCATAACTTAACATCAGGCAGCCCGCCCAAGTCCAAGCCACCACAGGGCTCTGGTTAGCATGGGGAGTTAGTATGGGGACTGCCCGTTATTTTGCCCTCAGGACTTTCTGAAAACACCAAGACTCCCTGGCTACACCCCAGCAGGCTCCAGACTTCTCCCAGCCCCATTCGTGCATGTCCTTGCAAAACTCCAGTTTTTGCCAAAGAACCCTGCAAATGGGTTGAGCCCCAAGCCCCGCCTCGACAGCCAATCCTCCTCTATTCCCGTCAATTCTCCAACCTGCAGTCCCCCCACCTTCACCCCCACATCCATGATCTAGATCACCACGGCTCTCTTCAGCAAGAATCCCCGTCAGAACTGTCTTTTCCTCCCTCCCCGCTCCTTGCCTGGGAAGTCTCCCTCGCTCTTGCAGAATTCAGAGTTGAGACCAGCCTCTCTCTCCCATGGCAAGACCCTGGTGCGCTTGGTCCCTACGCCTGAATAAATTCTTCTTTCCTTCTCCTCCCCACCCTTCTGTCTCTACCAACGCAGTTGCAGTCCCAGCTGCTAGTGTCCTCTCTTTAAGGGATTGGAGGGTTCGATTCCAGAGGTTCGGCAGAAATGGCGATGGAGAACTCCCCACTTACCAGCCTTCTCTGGATCATGATTCCACGCTCGGCCCCTTCTCCAGATCCTTCCGGCCTGTGAGACCTCCAGCACTGGTGTGGGCAGTATCTGTGGACCCCAGGCCAGCGCTCTTCTGCCTGACATCCGACTCTCTGGTGGGGGCGGCCACCAGTGCTCTCTCCAGACAAGCACCGCCAGGCTCACCGAGCGTCTCCGGGTCTCTCTGTAAGGAGTTCCGAGCACCCCTCCCAGAGGCTGACGAACCCAGCTGGCTCCCCCCAATCCCAGCTCAGACACTGTTCACCCAACACCCTCCCACCAGCATTCGCCCCACAGGATCACAATCAAATAGAGGGCAACACTGCCGTTGCGACCCCTGAACATGCACTTACAACACCTGAAGCCTAGCAACTCGGTGCGCTCCTAGGATCCCAGCACAGTGAATGGAGAGTCGGCTCAGAGAGCTTGCTCGCACACAAAAAGCCCCGGGTTCGATCCCCAGTGCTGCCAGAGAAAGAGAGAGAGGAAGTACACACAATAAAAAAAGCATTCGCGCCAGTGAGGGGGCTCAGAGGGTAAAGGTGCTGCTTGCGAGCCTGGCGAGCTCTGATCCCCGAGGCCTGCATGGTGGAGGAGAAGACTGACTGCCCAAAGCTGCCCACCGGCCTCCATACGCACGGGGTGACGCCCGCTTGCCTTTCTCTCTCTCTCTCTCTCTCTCTCTCTCTCTCTCTCTCGATCTCACTAAAGATAAATATTTTTTAAAAAAGAATTCTATAAGCCCAACTACTTCAGGGGCTGAAGCAGGAGGATTGCAAGTTCAAGACTAGTCTGGACCACAGAGTGATTTCAAGACCTGCTTGTACATTGATAGTGATACATAGATAGATAGATAGATAGATAGATGATAGGTGTAGGTAGGTAGATAGATAGATGATAGAATAGGTTAGATAGATAGATGCTAATTGAGGTAGGTAGATAGATAGATGAGAGATAAATAGGTGATAGATAGATAATAGATAAATAGATGATTGATAGGTAGGTAAGTAGGTAGATGATAGATAAATAGTTAGATAGATAGATAATTGATAGATAATTGATAGGTAGGTAGGTAGATAGATGATAGAAATAGATGATGGATGATAGGTAGAAGATAGATGATTAATATGATGTATATATAGATGGATGATAGGGTAGATGATAGATAGCTAGATGACTGACAGATGATAGATTGATAGATGATAGATAGATAGATGATAGATGATTGATCGCTGATACATAGATAGAAATAGATGGATAGATGGATGATAGGTAGATGAAGATAGATATAGATAGATAGATGATAGATAGACAGGACGCAGATAACAAAGGCTGGTGGGACAGTTCAGCCGCACAGTGCTTGCGGAGCATGCGTGAGGTCGGGGTTCAAGGGCACCGAGTAGGGAGAAAATAAGAACCAGCTAGAAGCAGCGTGCCCACAGGAAGTTGGGAGCGTGTGCGAGTTGCAGGTCCCCGCCCGCCTGTCAGCTCCCAGCCCATCCTCCTAGGTCCCAGGCTCCCCTGCGAGGGTCCATCCTGGCCTCCCGCCTGACATTCTTCCTCATTCCAGCCCTTCCGCCCACACCACCGCTTGCAGGTCCTCGGTGTCTGCGTTCACCAAGCCCCTCCGAGGCCTGCAGCCTGCATCCAGTCCGGCTCCCCCGGAGCTGCCTGGGCCATTCTGTCTCCTCGGGGAGTTCTCCTGGCCCTCTGGGGGGGCGCATGCGCATCAGCCTCCACCCATGCCTCCTGGGGGAACACCTGACACCTCTGTCCCTAAAGGAGCCTGCGATAGAGCCTATTCACGTCCACTCAAGTCTGCCTTGAGGACTCAGCACTGGGCAGAAGCACTGGGTGGGGATGGGCGAAAGGGAGGGGGAGGGGGTCCACAGAAGAGGCCGCAAAAGTGAAGGACTACTCAACAGCTCATGACTCGAGGCCTGGCTAGCCCCCCCCCAGCAGTGAGGCGTCGTCACACCCAGAAAAAACACAGACCAGGGATTGTGGGTATCGCAGATGTCCTCACCGGGAGGGCTTGTGCTGAGTTAATCCTGCTTCGTGCGTGACCCCCCAATGCACACAGCACCCAGAGTGTGTGCACTAGAAAGCACTGGATCCTTCCAGCCCGTGAGATCCCCAGGGCTGGGGGGGGCAGTATCTGTGGACCCCCCCCAGCAGTGCTCACTTGCGTGACACCACAGTGCTCTCTCCAGACAAACGCAGCAAGGCTGGCCGAGGGGCTCCAAGGGGCTCCGTAGGGGGGGCTGAACACCCTCCCCCATAGCCCAGAAGGAACCCAGACCACTTTCTCCCCTCCCTCCCCACGCGCCCTGCAGCTAAGACACTGCTCCCCCAACACCCCCCTCCCACCCAGCCTCCACCCGGCAGGATCGCAATCAGTAGAGACCAAAGTCTGACTTAAGGGGGACCAGTCATTCATCCACCCAAGAGGGTCCCAACTAGCGCCCCAGGGCCGCCTCCCACTTTCGCGCTCCGCGATCTTCTTCCAGTCCTGGAGCTTCTTCTCAGCCCAGCTGCACCCCAGCGCCTCACTTCCCTCTTCCCTGCAGGGGTGCCCCACCCTCCTGCCCCACCCACAAGAGAAGCTGCGGAGGAGAGCCAGCTCCCAGGACCCCGGCCAGGCCCGAGCCTCCGAGGCTAAACCCACCCCCAGGTGGTCCCAGCAGCCTCGGGTCAGGCCCTGGACAGCATGGGGGGATTGGGGGGCAGCCAGAAGAGGCCTCCCTGTCCTGCACTCACCGGTCCGGTCAGGCACACAGACGCGTCTGCACAGCTCCAGCCCGAGCTGGTTTAGTCACATTTCCTGGGTGGGGTCACGGGCTCTGCACGGCATTTTCCTCCTCCCCCCAATGGGTCGGCCTCTGGGCCCTAAGTTCATGCGATTTGTCTTTTCTCCTTCAAGCTCCGTTCTGGGGAAGTGTCTGAAGTCCTGCAAGCTTATCTTGTGTCAGAGACACAGTGTCCGGTAGTTCAGGCCTCCACGTAGCTCTTTCTATTTCTTTGTCTTTTTTTCTTTTTTTGTTTCTTTGTTTTTCTTCTTGTTTCTTTGTTTCTTTCTTTGTTTCTTTGTTTCTTTGTTTCTTGTTTTTTCTTGTTTCTTTCTTCTTTCTTTCTTCTTTATTTCTTTGTTCTTTGTTTCTTTCTTTCTTTCTTTCTTTCTTTTTCTTTCTTTCTTTGTTTCTTTGTTTCGTTTCTTTCTTTATTTCTTTCTTTGTTTCTCTTTCTTTCTTTCATTGTTTCTTTGTTTCTTTGTTTCTTTTTTCCTTCCTTCCTTCCTTCTTTCCTTCCTTTCTTCCTTCCTTTCCTTCCTTCCTTCCTTCCTTCCTCTTTCTCTTTCTGCACATGTGCATGAGTGTGTGAGTGTGTGCGCGCGTGCATGCATGTGTACACAACAGGGCCCGTGAGTGTGTCTGTCTATGGAGGCCCAAGGATGCCATCTAGAACCATCTTGGATTGCTCTACCTCCATGTCGCTTTGCTCTGGGTTTGCTCCGCCATCAATGGCCGGTATTCCAGGCCTCCGCCATCTCCACCTGGCATTTTCACATGGGCTCTGGACATCTAAACTCAGTTCCTTTTACTTAGGAGGCAAAGTTTTTAACCCCCAAGTCAAGCTCCCTGTAGCTTTCTTGAGAAGCTAATTGGCAAAATCCAAGCAGATGGAGTTTCTCTGAGAGCCACAGATGAGTCTAGAATAATTTCCACACTGATTCTGTTTTTTGGCCAACTGGACAGCTCAGGCTGGGAATTGTTCTTGTTTTGTGTGTGCATCCCACTTCTGATCACTTCTGCAGAACTTTACAGATCCAAACAGTCATCCTCAAACTCTCATTGAAGGCTGCCCAAGTTTCTGGGCCCAAGTTTCTGGGCACCAAGGCCTTTGACGGTCTGGTCTATAGCACCCCAAGGCAAGATTTTTCCAATCTCATTCCAATAGCAACATTGGGTCTGTATCCAGGGCAATCTAGGGCCTTGCTTATTTCCAGACCCTGTAGGATGTGGCCCTTCCACAAAGTTCACACTCTTAATTTTAAAGACTAAATGTACGATGAAAAGTATAAATCGGATGGAGAGATAGCTCAAGATATTGCCTTGCAAGCAAAAGGACCTAAATTCAGGGCTGGAGAGATGGCTCAGGAATTAAGACTCTGACTCAGAGAAGAAGGTCCTGAGTTTAGATCTCGGGTCCCACGTAAAAATGCCAGACAGACACTACTGTGGCCTGCACTTCTAGCTCTGGTAGGCAGAGCCTGGGAAATCCCAGAGTGGAGCAAAAAGATGGTAGAAGCAATCCAAGATGATTCCCAAAGTCATCCTTGGTCCTCCACAGAGACATACAGTACCCTCTTACACACACACACACACACACACACACACAGAGAGAGAGGCATGTGCCCTCAAAAAGAAAAGCACAAATCATATACACACAATTTGGTAGATTTTTGTGTTTTTGTTTACATTAATGTATTTATATTGTACACACGGAGCTCAGAGGACAACTTGCAAGATTTGGTTCTCTCCTTTCTCCACGTAAATTCTGGGAATTGAACTCGGGTTGTCCAGCAAATGGCTTTACCTACAAGCCATCTTCCTGTACCCCTTCTTTTTTTTCCCAGATAGATCTCACATAACTGGCCTCAGATTCGCTACATAACTGTACTTGGCCTCAAAGTCATGATCCTCCTGCCAATTCCAGGCACCGCTGGACCCAGCCTGAATTTGAAAGTTATAATAGATAAGCGCCCAGGTGGTCCCCAGCCTACCAAGATGTCAATCAAACACATCGACTACCTCAGAAAGGCCTGTCAAGTCCTCCTTGTGACCCCCAGCACCCCTATGTAACACCCGACAGTTAATGACAGGCAATATATACGTGACAGTAGAGAGAGAGGGAGAGGGAACACATGCGTGCCTTAGCGCACAGGTGGGGGTCAGAAGACAAATCTGCAAGTCTGTTCTCTCTTTCTACTGTGTGGGCTTCTGGAGACCGAACTTGGGTCACCAGGTTTGTGAGCAGATAGATGCTTTACCCACTGGGCAAGCTTGTCTGTCTCCTGTATCCATTTATTTTTTTAAAGATGGGGCCTTGCGCTCCCTACAAAGATGAGGATGACTTCAAACTTCCTATCCCTCGGCTTCCACTTCCACAGTGCTGGGGTTACCGATCCGCACTAGCAGGTCCTGTGTAGGCAGTACTGGGATGGAACGCAGGCTTTCTGCCTGCTGGGCAAACACTCCATGTCATAGTTGGGCACAAGCGTCAACTTGACAGTTGAAGGTTTGAGCTCTGGGCACATTTGTAGAGAATTAGTGGTTGGATTAAGCCCAGAGCAAACCTGCAGGAGATTGTCTGGCTGATGGGGAAGGTCCAGCTTATGGTGGTTGAGACTAGGCCCTGGAATAAAATACAGAGAGCTGGTTGAGGGAGTCGGCATCCTTGTGTACACTTGGCCAGACATGCTGGTCTGGCGAATAAGGATCGTCCCTCTCTCTGCCATTATGTAGACATGGTGCGGCCAGTTCCCTCAGCCCTGGTGGTAGTGCGTGCTCTCCCGTCACGCTGGACTATGAACTGTAACCAGACTATTGTAAGAAAATAAACCCCTTTTTCCCTTAAGCTGTTTGGTGGTGATTTATCAGCAACCATGCAGGCGGACTGCAGCACTCCACATTCCTAGCCAACACGCAATTGTCACTGAATGTGTTAGCAGATTGCCAGCTGGAGAGGAATACGTCCGCTGATGATGAGCCCCAGCTTGCCACTTATGAAGCACAGACAGAAACCCAGCCCGCCTGCCTTGTGGGGGCATCGTGAGGTTTCCAGTCGAGGTTGTGGGAGGCGCATGCATGCCTAGGTGTGTATTTGCCTAGTGTGCATGATGGGAAATGTGCACGTGAGTATGTGGCAGTCGCAGAACAGCTTTGGGAGTGAGTTCTCGCCTGCCACTTCCAATGTGAGTTCAAAGGATAGAACTTGGGTTGTGCCGGCACTGCCCTAGTTATTAATTAGAAACAGTAATATGTAGGATTTTCTGATTGAGTCCTCCCACGAATCTCTAAAGTGCTCCTCCTGTGATCTACAATAGAGGAAATGGAGCCAGCGGTGGAGGCCCTCGCCTGTAATCCCAGCACAGACGAAGCTGAGGCCACAGCACTACCTGGTTTTGGGGCCAGCCTGGGCCACACGTGGATTTCCAAACCAGCGTGAGCTAGAGAGCAAGACCTTCTCCCAATCAAACAGCAAACTGCTGGGCAGGGGGCGCACGTGCTGTAATCTCAGCTTTCAGGTGGCAGCAGGAAGTGAGGGGGGAAGAGAAGAGGCCAAAGTCGAGGAAATAAACAGGGGAGAGGCGGATGATGGGGGGTGGGGAGCCAGACCTTTCCCAACTTCACTTCCACCTGCTTCTTCTGGGGAGACTCCGCCCCCCACCTCCAGTCTGCTCTCAGCGGCGAATGGCCACAGCAGCTGGGATTCACGTGCAAGAAGTCATCCCTTGCTTTAAAAAGCCAGACTAGCCCTATCATCAAACACACCCCCACACCTGTGCATGCACGCGCATATAAACACGCAAAACATACACATGCACCCCCACATATGCGAAAATGGATTTAAAAAGTTTTATTTCAAAAATAAACATAAAGGGGCCGGGAGTGGAGCTCAGTTGGTAGAGGGATTGCCTGGCATGCACAGAGCCCTGGGTTCGATCCCCGGCACTCCATGAAACCAGGCACGGCGCTGCACACTTGTGATCTCTGCACTTGAAAGACGAGGCAGGAGGATCAGAAGTTCAATATCTGGCTGCATAGCGACTCTGAGGTCTGTCTCGGTTATTCCTAAGGGGGAATTTCTCCTGTAATTACCTTCCGAGTCCTGCCCCTCTGAAGTGAGGCTCCACAACGCCCAAGACCTTTTCTCAGGTGCTTCCAGTTCAGATTCAGCTGACTGGTGTTCTGTGCTTTACAGTTTATTACATACCTTCAGCTCCCATTTATATGACCCTCAAAAGCAAACTGTGGGGGCTGAGGAGATGGTTTAGTCAGCTAAATGTTTGTCACACAAGCATGAATCTCGGAGTTTGATCCCCAGGATCCCCATAGAAAGCTTCCTGACCTCAGTGCTGGAGATAGACAGATGGGGCGGAGCTTGCTATCCAGTCACTCTGGACTCTAAAGATGAAGAACCACAGTGGAAGGAACCAATCAATGTTCGGAGAGAAAGAGAGAGAGAGAGAGAACTGTAATCTGACACACATGCACTTTTGGTAATTAAAAAATCGGATTTTTAGTAATTAAAAATTGGCATTTTGGTAATCAAAAAATTCTTCATTGGGAAAGTAGTATTGGCAAATTTGATAAATAAAGACTATTTCAATCAGTCTTGTATGGTGATGACCCTGAGCTGCCAGCCAGTCCCTGGCAGGCTTTGAGATGCCTTTGATCACAGACCAAGCACTTGAAAGGGCCGCCGACTCTCAGCCTCCCCAAGAAAGCTTAAGCCAGAAATTCTCATTCAAGGGCGCGTCTCGCCTGGTGCCTCAGTTTCCCCATCTAGAGTCTGGTCCTGCAAACTGGGCGAGTATATTTACCACTGGCTTGGTGGAAAGGGTATTCAGCACCCCACCCCACCCCGCCCTCCTAAACAAAGCCAGGACTGTGGCGAGAATCTTGCCAGTCCGGGTGCGGCCCTCGCGCGCATCTCCGACCTACGAACTACAAGTTCCAGCAGGCAGCGGGCCGGGAAGAGGGACGGCTCCGTCGCTGTCTAAGCCTCGATACAGAGAGCGGGTCCTCAGGGGCCAAGTCCACGCGGATGCTTTAGGCCCTCGGGACACACGCTCACGTGCTCACGCTCACGCGTGCACGCGCCAGCCGGTCTAGCCTCGCCCCACGAACTACAAATCCCAGCATGCAGCGGGCCGAGGGGCGGAGCCTGGGGCCTGCTACCCCTCCTCCGAGAGTGAAGTCAGCGGTGGTGTGATCCTCATTGCCCCGTGGGGGGCTTGCTGGTTGTGGAGGGGAGGGTCTCATCTCTTTACAGGCCTGGGTCTTTGTCCCCACGCACACACGGATGAACTGGGGCGTCTCTGGTCCCACCCCTCCTCTGTGCACCTGAGCCCCGCCCCGTCCTCCTGCAGTGTCCGAGGCTGCAGGGGTCCAGGGGTGAGGGCTGCAGGCTCGGGTCGGGGGATAGAAGGGACAATGAGCAAACTCCACGTGCAGGAGGAAGGAGCAGCCGCGACGAAGCGAGACTAAGCCTGTAGGGCTCTGGTATGGCCTCCTGGAGAAGTCAGGACAGGCCCGAGCCCTCCTTGTTCCCGGATGTAGGTCCCAAGGGTTGAGATCCTATGCCCGGGTATCAACTTTAAAGGGGCAGAGCCAAGATGAAGAATGGGGGGAGTGCTAGGGGGTCCTAACCGAAGGACTCTCGTTCAGCATCCTCTCTCCAAGGATTGTGTCACAACCCAAGGTGTCAAGTCTGGCCTTAACTTACCAGAGTACCTAAAGCGTGTCGAGAAGGGACTTACCCTTCCGTGCAAATCAGCCTGCGAGGTGGGGTGCGCAGTGCCGGAGGCCCCACTTCATCCGCCTCCGCAGCTAGGACAGCTCTCTCCAGAGGCCGCTTCTCAGCTGATTTCTGGCTCCCAAGCGGGGACTCAGGTTACACCTGTATTGGGAGCAGTGACACCACCACAGCTAGGAACGCTGTGGACTTTCTGTCTCCAACCCCATTTTCAGCTTTTACGCTACCTGTTCCGGCCATGCACTGCTGCGCGAGGATCATCAAGGTAGGCAAGAAAATACACAGGCTCCGAAGGTATAGACGCGTGATTTCAATCTTCTGCAGTTAGAGTAACTAGCTACTTCCTGAAAATAATCCACTTGGTCTTAAAACTATTAGAAACAACCCCGAAAGGATTCAAAGTTAGATTGCCCAGCTTGTCTTAGTAGGCAAGGGTGAAAATCATATTAATTGGTCAAGTGACCATGAGGCATCTCTATCGCTGCCTGGGAAATTGTCGCACAGCTTGTTTGTCTGGGTCTTTGAAGACAACCAGCTTCCCCGAAGCTGAGACAGGAGAGTCATGAGTTCAAGGTCAGCTTGGGCTATGCATAGTCAGCTCCTATGAAAAAGAAGAAAGAAAGAAAGGAAAAAAAAAAAGGCAAGCGTTGGTGAGATGGCTCAGTGGGTAAAGGAGCCTATGGGAAAAGTAGGAGACCTGGCTCTGCTCTTTGGAGCCCAACATAGTGGAGAGAATCAACTTCCAAAAGTTGAAAGTTGTTATCTGACCTCCACACATATACTGTGAAATGTTTATGTCTGTTCGTGCACTATTCCTCTGTTTCTCCAATAAAAAATTGTGTTTACATATATATCATGTATGTATGCCATAACATATGTGTATATGATAAAGGCTAGGGATGCATGCAACATGCAGGAAGCCCTGGGTTAAGTCCCCAGCACTGCATAAACTGAGTATGGTGTATGGTATAATCCAGCACTCAGTGATAGAGGCACGAGGATCAAGAGTTCACAGGCCAGACTGGTATACTTGAGACGCTGTTTGTTTTGTTTAGAAAAAAAAAAAAAAAAAACCCAGAAGACATCATTTGCGTAGCAGAGGATTTGAGTTCAAGGTCATCCTAGGCTACATACTGAGACTCTGTCACAAGGAGGAGGAAGAGGGAGAGGATGAGGAGGAGAAAAAAGTTCTTCCTAAAATATAAACATCATGCAGAACATACTGACATTCCCAGAAAACATCAGTAACTTGCTATATATATATATTTTTTAAAGGCGGGGTCTACTATAAGACCAGCCTCGAATTTGCCATATATTTGAGGAATAGGCGGATGAGGTATTGGGTATTTGAAGACAGGACGCAGGGCCTCGTGCACACTAGACAAGCACTCTAACTGAGCCATATCATAGCCCTAGAGAATGATTCTTGTTAGTTTATTTTTGGCTCGTTCTTTTCAAAACACAGTCTTGCCAGATATGGACCCTGTAACTGTGCGTAGCCCAGGCTGGCCTGGGTCTTCCGTTGCTGGGTTTATTGCGGTGTGCAGCTAGAGAACCTTTTCCTGGGAGACTTGGAGACAGAGAGTTATCATTTGGGGTGTGATGTTAAGCCAAGTTTTGAGAAAGAGGATCCGGGCTCAGAGAAAGGGCAGGTTGGGGCGCACGCCGCCTGGCGGGGGGTCAGTGTAAGCGTTCATCCCGCGATGCCGTGGGAACCCTAGAGCCACCCAGGGACATTTACTCAGAGACCGCGACGAGCCTGGAAATGTGATTATTACAATGCAAGTTTTTGCATTCTAGGCCCTAGCAGCTGACCCATGAGTCATGCAAGCCTGTGAGACTTGCGATGCCCACAACCATTTAATGGTTTTTTGAAGATCCAACCCACCCGGGGCGGTTAAAGTCACGGGGTAGCGTTATTAAGTCACTCCAGGGAATGTGGCTACGGGCAAGAAGCAACGACAACTAGGTTCTTTCCCCTTAAGCCGGTGTCCCCGATTTACCTTCCTGATGATTAAGGACTGCTCCTCTGGCGACGCCCCTCGCTGCGCTGGCCTCCGGGTCCTGGGAACGCAGCAGCAGGCTGCCATGCTCCGGTCTGTCACTAGGTGTCGCCGTCTCCCGTGGACCGCGGCTCACGCTCCGCGCTGGCCCGGGACTGGGGACTGTGGGTTTTGGCTCAAGGCCCAAAACATCCATGTTCGTCTTGGGTGTCAGCGTTGCTGTGGGTGAGCTTAGGGACAATCCACGCCTATGGCAGTAGGATAAGCATCCTTTAGTCACCGTGTCTAATCCTTCCCAGGGGGGAGGGTGGAAAGCCATTCCACAATGGAGGAAACCTCTCCTTTTTTCCCCTCTAAGTCTTGGCAGGAAAGCAGGGGACATGCCAGATGCTCGGCTCCGGGCTGCAGACCCAAGACCCGCATCTATCTAGTCAGGGCCATGGGATGTCTACCGGAGAACGGGAGGCAAGAAGGAAAGGGAGGGACCCGCTGTGCAGGCCCTGGAAAAATGGAAGATGGAAGCACAATGACACCTCTCTGCCCCCCAAGATAAAGGACCCAAGTGGGTAGGAACAGTTGACCAAAGGTGTCCAGAGACGACTATGGTCTTCTGTAGTTTCTTTTTCTTTCTTTCTTTCTTTTTCTTTCTTTCTTTCTTTCTTTCTTTCTTTCTTTCTTTCTTTCTTCTTTCTTTCTTTCTTTTCTTTCTTTCATAAAATTTTTTATGTCTCTGTGTGTGTGTGTGTCAGAGGGCACCGTGTGTCCCTTTAGAGGACCAAGGGTGACTTCAGAAAATCACCCTAGCTTGCATCCACCTCCTTCTTGCTTTGCTCTGGGATTTCCCAGGTTCCACCCACCAGGGCCAGAAATGCAGGACCCCTGCCACTTCCACTTGGTGCTTTCATGTGAGACCTGGAATCCGAACTCAGGACCTTCTGCTTGGAAGGCACAGTCTTAACCCCTGAGCCGTCTCTCCAGCCCTTCTGTAGTTTCAGAAGTTTTGCGCAAGCATGCAGAGGCCTGGTGGTTGGTGACTTCTGGGTATTGTGTGGCTTTTCAGACAGACCAAGGCTGTTTGAGGAGGGGAAGGTTTTCCACAGTTAGGCAGGCTATACGGAGTGAGTTACAAGTGAATACAAAGCTTCAAGGACTGATCCGGCTCTCTAGTAGCCAGCCAGGCACACAGGATTTGGCTGTGAACCCTACAGAAACCAAGCTTGCCATTTATAGAGCTTACAGCCGAGAGAGGGTGTCTATACTCTAGCTCTGAAAGAAGCCTGTAGGGGAGCTTCGAGATAGGAGTGCTTGAGTGGGGCTGTGCTGACAGGATCCTTTGGAGTCGGGGTTCTTCTAAGCTTCGGCCTGCAGGAAGAGGAGGAAAAGGGAGAGGGCGTCCCCCGAAGAGGGATGGCAAAAGGGAAAGCCCCAGATAAGGAAACTTAGCCCTGCCACTCCCAAACTCTCCCAGGCTGCCTAAATATAGAGCTACCTCCTGTCTGCGCTGAATGCTGATGCGAGCCAGGGAATCAACTAAAGAATTCGCTGAGCTTGGTGGTGGTGCATATCTAGAATCCCAGCTCCCGGGAGGCAAAAGCTGGAAGGATTTTGAGATCAAGTCCCACCTGCCCGGCACTGCATGTGGAAGAAAAGAAAGAAAGAAAGAAAGAAAGAAAGAGAGAGAAAGGAAGGAAAGAAAAAGAGAGAGAGAGAAAGGAAGGAAAGAAGGAAGGAAGGAAGGAGGAAAGGAGGGAGGGAGAGAGGGAAGGAGAGAGGGAGGGAAGGGGAGGGAGGGAAGGAGGGAGGGAAGAGGAAAGGAAGGGAGGGAGAAAGAAAAGAAAAAAGAAAGAGAGAGAGAAAGAAAGGAAGGAAGACAGGAAGGAAAGAAGAGAGAAAGAGGAAGAGAGAGAAAAAGGAAAAGAAAAAGAGGAAGAGAGAGAAATAGAAAGAGGAAGAGAGAGAAAGAGGAAGAGAGAGAAAGGAAAAGAGAAAGAGGAAGAGAGAGAAAGAGGAAGAGAGATAGAGAGAAGGAGAAAGAGAGAAAGAACGGTCAGGGATAAATAGCTGCAGAATCCAAATGGTAGAAGACTCAAGCTTGCTTAGCAAGTGTTCTTGGTGTGCTAGATATGTAAAAAATGTCTCTTTCTTCTCTCCTTCCCCCCTTTTGTTCCTGGGCAGTGGTCAGGCCTAGAACTTGTCCTGTGCCCACCGATGTGCTGGGATGGTGGGCAGTCAGCCCAGGCTGTTTGCATGTTGTCTTGTCTTTATGTACCTGTGGGGACCGCCTGCACTCCTGGAGGTCCGAGGAGGGCCCAGGGGGCCTGCTCCTTGGCGTCTCCCTCCTGACATGGCAGCTAGCCTGGAAGCCAGCAGCCTCCGCTTCCGCCCCTCTCTGAGGTTACAGGCATTGGTGGGGATACCTGGCCACCTCGCCAGTCACCAGTCCTTTTATCATCTATCTATCTGTCTGTCTGTCTGTCTGTCTGTCTATTTATCATCTATCTATCTATCATCTATCTACTTATCATCTATCTACCTGCCTATATCTATCTATCTACCATCATCTACCTATCATCTATCTTTTTTTATTTTTTTATTTTTATTATTTATCCAATTGTGCTTGTATGCGTGTGTGCATGTGTGCATGTGTGTGTATGTATATGTGTGTAGAACCATGGACGAATCGGGAACCACCATGGACACCTCCACCTCCTTCTGCCCCGGGATTCACAGGCTCCGCCCTACCAGGACCAGAAATGCAGGCTGCCCCTGCTTCCGCCCAGCGTCTATACATGGGGTCTAGGATCCGACCTCAGGACCTTCTGCCCGCAAGGCAGAGGCTTAACCCCTGAGCCACCTCTCCAGCCCCATACCTATCATCTATCTATCTACCTATCATCTATCTATCTATCTACCTATCATCTATCTATCTATCTACCTATCATCTATCTATCTACCTATCATCTATCTATCTACCTATCATCTATCTATCTACCTATCATCTATCTATCTATCTATCATCTATCTATCTCTCTATCATCTGACACTGGGGCCCAAAGTCAGGGACTTGTGTGTGCTAGACAAGCACTGTATCTGTCGAGCTGTGTTATTCTTTTCACGTATGTACATGGGTGTGTGGGGTGCATGTGGACAGGTACATGTAAATAAGCGCACTTGAGTCTGTGTGCCTGTGGCGACCCGAGAGCAATGTTAGTAATCATTATTCTTGCACTTTACTGTCGTGAGTCTGGATTTCTAGTTAAACCCAGAGCGTGTCGCCGGGGCCAGTCCAGCTAACCAGCTTGCTCTGAGGATTTACAGACTCTGCCTTCCAAGACTAGAATTACAGGCGGCCTACCACATCCACCTGGCATTTTTACTCGCCATCTAAGAATCCAAACTCAGGGCCCTCTGCTTGCAAGGGGAGGAGGGCTTTAATCACTGAGCCATCTCCTCTGGCCCCATTTTTCAATTTTAAGAGCATCTTTGGCTGGAGAGATGGCTTCGAGGTTAAGACTTCGTCTCGCAAGCAGCAGGTCCTGAGTTCGGATTCTAGGTCCCATGTAAAAACGCCAGGCAGAGATGCTGGCTGCCTGCACTTCTGGCTCTGGTGGGCAGAACCTGGGAAATCCCAGAGGGAAGCAAAAAAGGACGTAGAAGAAATCAGGAATCATCCAGGATGATTTCGGGAGTCACCCTTGGGTCCTGCACAGGGGCCTACATAGGCACATACACAAACATACACATACATGCATGTGTGTGCACACTCCCAAAGTAAATAAATAAATACAACTTTTAAAAAAGAACATCCGTACAGCCTAGCCTCTTTCACTGAACTTGCCCTTGAATGAGCCATCGGGGCCCAAGCATCTGGGGCGTTGCTGAGCACAAGGGAAACAAAGGGGAGTGGAGAAGTAGGCTGCAGAAGCAGGTCGCGCCCTTTCTCACAAGAAGGATGGGGAGGCGCCCGGCGCTTTAAGCAGAACTGGGGCACGGGCCAGGCAGGTGAATGGCACAGAGGGGCGGTACCCAGCAGGGCAGAGACAAGCAAGCTGCTTTCCACCCGTGGGTGTCCTCCAGAGGCCCAGAGAAACCAGTCATGACCCCCCCAATATCAACCTTGGAGAAGCTAATCAAAGCTAAGGAACTGTCTTGGACAAAAACTTGGACCGAACCTCCACCAGAGCCCAAAACGTTCCACTACTTTCAGAGAAGAGGGATTTACCTCTGACCTCTGAAGCCGAAGCAAAAAATGATTCCATACCAGGGAAGAACGTCGAGATAGCCGTCGGCTTGACAACTGAAGGTTCAAAACTCTAGGCACAGTTGGGAAGAATTAGTAGTTGAGTCAAGCCCAGAGCAAATCTGCAGACATGGTCTAGTTGACGGGGAGGTGGGTGGGACCATTTGCTGGGCCAATGGAGGAGGCCGAGTCAACGAGTTGGCATTCTTTGGAATACTTGGATGGACATGCCATCTGGCAGGTGAGTTTGCCCCTCTCTCAGCAATGCTGTGGACACGGTGTTGGTATGAGCTCTCCCGCCAAGCCCAACTAAGAACTGTAACTGGACCATCGTAAGCCAGAACGAACTCCCTTGTTTCGCCTTAAGCCGTTCGCTCATGTTCGGTCGTGAACTAATGGTAACAACGCAGGCACATCGCCACAAGCCCTTGGACAGCTGTCCATCTCCCCTGCGGTGCCTGTCGGTGACGTCACCAACGCTAGCGGAGCGGCGGGCCTGAGAAGTGTGTGGGAGGAAGAGAGGCCTCGGCCTGCCTGTGCTGAGCAAGACTCTTCATCCACCAGTGCAGACTGGCCCCTCTCCCTCTGACCCCCCCAATGATCACTGTCTCTAATAGCTTGAACCCAGACAGAGTTCAATAGACCTCCCCGGCTCCATTAGGAACAGCTTGGACCTCGAACTTTTCGGTGTAGCTGGTCACCCTGGAACCTGGCCTTGGACTGACCTTCTGTTCCCACCCACCCCCCTTTCTCCTAAAGCCAAGGAAGCCGAGAACCCTGTTCCTCCCTTCCCTTTATTTTCTCTAACTCCATTGACGGACTTAAGGAAAACGGTACATATTAATTGGCTGTTTTTCGAGTGCGTGGCATGTTTACGTGTGTTTGTGCGTGCACACGTGTGTGTGCTGATTCATGTACCTGTGAACACACGCAGAGATCAGGATCAGGTGTCTTGGTCCATCATTTTGCACCTATTCCCTCCAGACAAAGTCTCCCACTGAAACTGGAACAAGACTGTTACCCAATAAGTTACAGGGATTCACGACCACGCCCATGGGGAGCGTGACCTTGAACTCCCAGCTCATTCACCCAGCACCGGGATAACAGGACTCACCTGCATGCCAGGCTTTATTAATTGACTTGTAACAATAACAGTAATTCACATGAGGACTGGCTGACAAGAGAGCTCCACAGATAAGGCGCCTGCCCTAAAACCTAGAGCTCTGAGTTCTATCCCCAGCAGCCTACATGGTGGAAGGAAGGAACTGACTTCCAAAAGTTATCCTCTGATCTCCACAGGTTTGCTGTAGCATGCAAATGTTCTCTCTCTCTCTTTCACAAATAAAACATTAAAAAATGATCATTTATGCTTGCCATTAAAGAGTGCCAAGAGTCTAGAAGCAAAGTTGTGACCCTCAGTCTCCCTTGGTCCCACTTTCCCTGGAAACACCCATTCCTCTGTGTGTCCTAGTATTTGATTAACATGATCCCACAGAGATTGAGCCATCTTCTGTTTTTAATTTCTTAAAAAAAAAATTATACAGGGCTGGAGAGATGGCTCAAGGGTTAAGATTCTGCCTTGCAAGCAGCAGGTCCCGAGTTCAGATCCCAGTCCCAAGGAAAAACACCAGACAGAAATGGTGGCGGCCAGCACATCTGGCCCTGGTGGGCAGAACCTGGGAAATCCCAGAGCGAAGCAAGAATGAGGTAGAAGCAATCCAGGATGATTCCCGAAGCCATCCTTAGTCCTCCCCAGGGATGTACAGTGCGCACGCGTACACACGTGCTCGGCTCTGGGATTCCCCAGGCTCCGCCCACCAGGGCTGGAAGTGCAGGCCTCAGCTCTCATCCACCTGGAGTTTTTACGTCAGACCTGGGATCCAAACTCAGAACCTTCTGCTTATAAAGCAGAGTCTTAACCCCTGTGCCATCTCTCCAGCCCTGTATAATTTTTTTTTTTAAAAAAGGAATTAAAAACAGAAGACCGCTCAATCTCCGTGGGATCATGTCCACGGAATACTAGGAGGCCCACAGAGGAATGGGTGTTTCCAGGGAAGGTGGGACCAAGGGAGAACTGAGGGTCACAACTTTGCTTCTAGAGGCAGCTAATGGAAAGCACCTCTGCAGAGGCCGAGGATGCTCTTAACTGTAGTGAGGGGATCCTCACTGAGGGGGGGGGTGTTGATGGGGCTCAGTGGTAGAGCGCTTGCCTAGCATGTGTGAGGTCCTAGGTTCGAGGCCTAGGACCACACAGACAGACTCACAAGAAATAACTTAGCTATCAACACCCTATGCTGAGAAATAATGAAGTACAAATATCCCCCAGCAAGGGCAAGGTCACCGTGCTCCGGGACCCTCTGTGGAGTGGAGGGAACGCTGGGTTTGTGGTCACGGTCTTGCACACAGAATCCCCAGGATCTCATCTGGGCTGGGAGCCCCGTGTCACGGGCGCATGCTGGAGAGACATCCCTTCCAGCTTCTGCCCCGCGGTGAGTGTAGAATTGGGTAATGGGGCGCCCCGTGGCTTCACACTCTAGCAGCTGATTATTTGCAAAAACTAGTTTGCCTGATCATTTCTCATGTATGGTGCATTGGGCATTTTGCTATTTATGTTAGAATAAGCTGCTTTTTAACACTCTATGAACTATTCGACGACCAATCTCATAGTAAGAAAAGAGCCGGAGTTGGGGCTGGGAGGGGACATGGATTAGCCAGTAAAGTGCTCACTGCACAAACTGAGGTCCTGAGTTCAGATCCCAGCACTGGCGTAAAAGCTGGATGTGGCGCTATGGCCTGTAATCCCAGGGCAGGGAGGTGGGACAGGTCGCTCGTTCCAAACAGCTTAGTTGAATCCGTGAACTCCAGGTTCATCGAAAGACGTTTGAAAAAATAAGGTGGATAGTGATTGAGGAAGACCCCCAAACTTCCGGCCTACACACACACACACACACACACACACACACACACACACACACAGACACACACACACACACACAGAGATCATAAAGAACCATGTTTTGTTGTTTTTTGTTGTATTTTGCTTTTTCGTTCACTCTTGGGTAATTTTTTTTATTCCTTTCGCGTGTACCCGTGGGTGAGTAGCTTTTGGGGCAACACCTGTGGAAGTCAGAGGACAACTTTTGGAAGTCCCCTTGCACCATGTGGACTCTGGTCCTTTAGGTCATCATGTCTGTATGGCGAGCACTTACGCCTGCTGGGCCTCGGCTTAATTAATCCGCTTGTACGCTTCTTTATTTCGTGCATGTATGTTACAGGTGCGTGTGCACGCGAGCATGCACATAAAGGTTAGACGACAACTTGCAGTGGTCGGTTCTCTCCTTCCAACACGTGGAGGTACCTGGGGATCAAACTCAGGTCACCAGGCTTGGCAGCAAGCCCCTTATCCCACCGAGCCACCCCACCAGCCCCCGATTCCTGTTTATTGAGAACGGGGTCTGGCACGGCCCGGACTGGCACCAGGAAACAGTAAGTCACTTATATTTAGAATTTTGTTGTGGTCAGTAAACCCGAAGGGGAAAGAAAGTCTGTGGTTCACGGCATCTCCAGGAAGACCAGAGAACCTGCCAGAAACAATGTTCCCAAGGTCCTGGCCCTGCTGACCTGGCAGAGGTGCCAGGGTGCACACACTACAAGCCAGTGCCAGCGCTGCCCACCTGATGCTGCCTCGCTTCAGCTGCCTCTGGCTGACCGCTACCAACCTGCTCAGAATCCTTGCTCCCATTCACAGAGTCCAGGTACGGCCTCTCTTGCAGAGGGGTGCTGGCATCCTGCCAGCCAGGTGCCCCCTTGCCAGGCTTTGAGCCTGAAGCAGGCCCCCCAAGAAGAATGCCCCTGGGGCTGCTCACCTGCCCCCTTCGGGTGCTCAGAAGCCCCCCTGGACCTTCCTTACCCCCTGGCTTCCTACCGTCTATCTAGGAATTCATCCTGAGGGGGTCGATAGGAATCCCGCTCCTCGGGCCCCCCTAATAGTTGGTGCTTTGTAAGAGCACGTGCTTTCCGACCCTTGGTGCTGGGGGGGCCAAGATCAAGACTAACCCTGCCCACACTTCCTGCACTGGACAAAGACCCTGCCCCTCAACCCACCCACCACTCCTGAGGGTATAAAACCCACCATTCCCTTCTCTCCGATCTCTTTCTTTTTCTCTCTCCTCTCCTCTCCCTCTTCCCGCAATTGGCCCCGCGGTTCTGGAACGCCACTAGAAACTTCCATCTAGTTCCTGGTGTGGTCGGTTGTTGAGGTAACCATCTTATAGGGATCAGGATGCAATCCACAAAGCCAGGGATGGAGAAAGAGGATGTTCAGATCTTCCTGTGATTAGCAAGAGATTAGCAGGAGGCAAATCCTTCAGGGCCAGCTGAGGGCGGGAGGCAGGCTCCTCCCACCTCTGACTGTGGCCAGCGGCTTTGCCCACAAAGCTCCAGGCTCTGTCCTCCACCTTTGCCCCTTCCATTCAGCCAGGCCTTGCGATTTGCCTGGCAAAACCTTAAACAAAGGAGGCGGTGGCTGTAGATCAGTGGATGTAGAGATCTAGAAAGTTCTCTGCCCAGTCTGACCTGTGGTCTCTGATCCTGTGGGGAGTGACAGGAGAGCTGGCTGTCCCTCTTAGGGGGTGGGGTGGGGACTGATCCCCCTTGGGTAAGGGAAGTTGAGCCCATTGTGGTTCAAAGATGGAGGGAAGGTCGCCGGCGAGGGAAGGGCAAGGAGTTTCAGATCCGGCTGTTTGTTCTTCGTTCCCTTCCCATTTGGCTCCTGTGACGTCACCCAAGTGGCTCTTCAAGGCCTTTTAAAATTTTTATTTACTTACTGAGAAAGAGAGAGAAGTTGCTCATGGTGGAGGTCAGAGGGCAACTTTCAGAAGTCAGTTCTTTCCGTCCACCGTGTGGGCTTCCAGGGATTGAACTCCGGTCTCCAGGTTTGACCGCAGGCACCGCACACACTGAGCTGTGTTGCTGGTCCCACGGCCTTTTTCTCCTCCTTCTTCTCCTGTATTGGGGATTGAACCCATGACCTGTGTGATGTGAGGCAAGCACTCTACCGCTGAGCCACAGTTCCGACCCTTCCTCACAGCTTCTCAAGTGCCTATTTTCAGGTAGCTCTCGGGAGTCACCTGGTCTTTGTCTCTTAAGGCAGTGAGCTGGCTCCAACCTGGAGGTGAGGGGGTGGGGGGTGGGGTCCTTTCTCCAGTTCCCCAGTCTGACAGCCCTTTAAAGATGCAATCATCTGGTTTCCTTTCTACTGTGTACCAACTGCCAAGATGTTGCCTGCATAACAAACAAAAGAAAACTACGGGACCCTGGAAATTCTGACATTTATGGACATGGGCTGGATTGTTTCTTTCCTTTTTTTATTGTTTGTTTCTGTTGTGTGTGTGTGTGTGTGAGAGAGAGAGAGAGAGAGAGAGAGAGAGAGAGAGAGAGCACTGTGTGTCCCTGTGCAGGACCAAGGGTGACTTTGGGAACCATCATGGATTGCTTCTACCTCCTTTTAGCTTCCCTCTGGAATTTCCAAGGCTCCGCCCACCAGAACCGCAAGAACAGGCTGCCTTGGTTTCTGCCTGGCATTTTTACGTGGGTCCCGAGATACGAACTCAGGACCTTCTGCTTGTGAGGCAGAATCTTAACCCCTGAGGGGTCTCTCCAGCCCTTTTCCTTTCTTTTGAGCTAAAGTTTCCAGTAGCCCAGGCTGTCCTCAAACTCACAAAGTAGCAGAAGGTGACCTTGAACTTCAGACCCTCCTGAGCCCTGGAATTATAGGTGTGCCCTGATGCATTCAGTTTTATGGGGTGCTGGGGACAGAACCTGGGGCTTTGTGTGTACCCGGGAAGCAGTCTACTACCTGAGCTGCATCCCAAGTCTGGAGAACTTAGTTTCTCAGAGCTTCAGTGTTACGAACTGAATCAATTATCAGTACCCCCTCTCCCATGTTGTACCCCCTAATCCCTAAGTGGCTGTAAATGGAAGATTTAGCCTTCAGGGAGGCAATTAAGGTTAATTAAGGTTACGCCAGTGAGTCCCTAATCTAACATTCTGTTGTCTTTTGAAGAAGAGCTTGCCGTCCTCTGTGCCCACAGACAAGAGGCCACTCAAGGACACGAGGAGAGGTAGCTGAATCCAAGCCAGGAACAAAGACTGCACCGGAAACCAACCCTGATGGCACCTCTGTCCGCCAGAGCTTAGAAGAAAGAGAATGTCTGTTGTGTAAGCCACCCAGTACCTGCGGGATGGTAAGAGCGGTCAGAGCCGACTAATCCACTCTTCGTTTGAGAAATGAAGATACAGCTAGTACTTGCGTCATGAGACTCCAGCGAGGACACACATTCGTCATCTCTGACTGTTCCCGGTAGCATCCTCATTGCCCTGGGGGCGGTGCCTGGCAAGTTCAATAAATGCCCAGACACATCCATCAAAGAACAAAGCTGGGGCTGGAGAGATGGCCTAGGGGTGAAAACTCTGTCTCACAAGCAGAAGGTCCTGAGTTCGAATCCCAGGTCCCACGTAAAAAAATGTCCTGCAGAAACCAAGGCAGGCCTGTACTTCCTGTCCTGGCGGGTGGAGGCTGGGAAATCCCAGAGCTAAGCAAGGAGGTAGAAGCAATCCAGGATGATTCCCTGAAGTCACGCTGGGGCCTCTACACATCAGTGCCCTCTGATACACACACACAGAAAATAAATAAAAATTAAAAATTAAAAATATAACAAAGATGTCACAAAGAAGTCTGAGAGCCCACCTCTGATCGCCTCCCCAGCCTCTCCTCTCATCAGAGATCGCCACTCACAAGCGAACAACAGGTTTATGAGAGCGTCCGCCGGAGATCTGCCTGTTGATGTATCGCATGTGGATCTAGACAGGTGGCATCGATCCCAGAAACCAAGGAAGCCTTTGAGCTCTGGCTCCGCTTAGCTTTTCCTTTGGGGGTGGGGGTGGGGCAGAGAAGCGACAGACCAGGCTGTGGGAGGAAGAACTAGGCCCTGCCCTGGGTGAAGTCCACGGGGGTGGTAGACCATGGGGGCGGTTACTGACCTCAACCCCACGAGATGCAAATACTGGGAACAATAGGACCCCTATTCCCAGGACCATTTGTGGCGGCTCCTGGTCGCAGAGAGGCAACGAGACAGAGCTCATCTCCCTGGCCATGGTGAGACTTGGTCCTGAAGAGCTTTGGGCACCTACATCGGCCCACTGGGCACGTATCAGCCCACCTCTGGGGACCCGAGACGCTGGGGCAGACGTGTCTCAGCTCTACTGACTCCCCCCTTTTCCTCCCTTCGTGGCTCTTTCTAGGACAAGTTCAGTGTGCGCAAGGTCTGGTGAGTACCTGGGCTCCCTTCTTCTCCTGCCCCACCCCTCCTTTGCTGGGACAGCCATCTTGTGGGGCTGTCCTTACCCTCCTCTACCTGGTGCGACCATCCATTTGCTCCCGCTCTCTATCCGCACTGGGGTCCCGCCATCCCCAGCTTCCCTAGGGTACCCACTCATCTAGGTTTGCACCCAAAGGCCACTAGCATTTCTCCACCACCGCCCCCCTTCCTCTTGCTGGTCTCAGCCCCACCCACCCCCCCCCACCCCCCACCCCCCGGTCCTGAGGGGTATTCATACTTAGCAGTGTGGATCTAGTTCTGGAGCCCGGCGTGTGGCTGGCACAAACTCAGGGGTTCCTTGGGCAGGGTTGAGTAGAGTTTGCTCTACAGGTCGGGACCACCCCTCCCACCGGCCAGATGCACAGGTGAGTAGCACAGGAGGCCTGAGGGTCCCAGCAGACTAGAGGCCTGAGTGACTCTGCATAAACCGTCCATCATCCTCCAGCGTGGCGCAAAGTCCCACCTGGCTCGGTTAGAATGTGGGGGTGGGGGGGGTGCAGCGGCCTGCATAGGCAGAACAGGCAGCTGGGAGGTCCCCACATGTCCAGCGTGCCCCTCCGTGGGCCCTGTGGCAGCGTTAGAACTGCCCGTCACGCAGGCTCCTTTGGTTGAAGAATTGAAGCCGCAGCCAAGGGCAGGTGGTTCGTTTTGCTGAGGAGACAGCGAGGTTTGATGCTAGATGTCTGTACAGATGCCTCCGCGTGGAGAGAAGATACCCCCAGCCCATCTCCCAAGCTCGGACCCGAACCTTGGCGGTACAGGGTGAGTGCGACTTGCCAAGACAGCGGCTGGGAGAGGGAGGGAGTGGTCACGGTGTCTTGGCATGTTCTACCCATCTTCCTGTGCTCAGCATCCCTTCTCGAAGGGTCAAGAGGATGAGGAGGAGGATAAATACGAGCTGCCCCCCTGTGAGGCGCTTCCCCTGAGTCTGGCCCCTGCACACCCTCCTGGGGCTACGGAAGACGCCTTGTATCTGGGTGAGCGCTGGGGCCGGGGAGATGAGGAGACGGGGCTTGGGCGGGGCTGGGAGGGTCTCGGAGAGCTGACGGCCCAGGCCTCGCTTCTTTGTCTCCCTCTACCTGAGCTTCAGCAGACCGTACTATAGCCTCTGGGCTGGGCAGAGGAGAGAGGAATGGAGGGAAGGAAAGATGATGCACAGCGAGGTAGTAACTAAGGTAACAGTGGCAGGCTGGATGTGATCCCTAGAGCCGGGCGTTCCGCTCTCCCAGACAGGATGGGGGTGCCCAGAGAGGCTGACATCCCACCCCTCAGCTCCAGGGCGCAGCCAGGTGGGGGCAGGGAAGCTGGCTGTCTCCGGTTGCCATGGAGACGGAGCTGTCAGGAAGCCAGTGAACAGAGGGGAGCAAAAGAAGAAAGGCAGAGATGGGGAAGGAGACTCCCTCATCTACAGTGTATGGGGTCTTTTCCAGATTGCTCAGGCCCCCAAAGTCCATCCAAGCCACCACCATGCCAGCCTCAGCTCCCCGTGGGGAGAGGCCCCCCCACAAACCCCTCCTTCCCTACTCGTCCCATCCCAGGCTACCATTACCCGGTGAGTAATCTTATAGGCGGTCTCATTTGCAAGAGGACCCCCCCTTCCCTCCAGCACATTTGCATTCAAGAGGCCGGTGGAAATCAATTTCACTGGAAGGGAAGTGGCAGCCTAGTAACTAGAAGTAGCTCCTCCCACTTGCCAGCCGGGTCCTTTGCTGTTCCCCCAACCGCTAGCTGGGACACCCCTCCCCCTTCCCTCCCCAGCATAGGGCTGGGACCAGGCTGGGTTGCCTTCCCCATCCCTCCTCAGAGTGCTCAGCTGTCAATCACCACCAACTCGTTTCTACAATGAATCTCTTAAGATTGTAGAAAACCACCATTTTCCTCCTGTATTTTACTGGAATAAAAAAGAAAGACAGGGAATGATTCACAATAAAAAAAAAAAAATCCCTAAGTGGAAGCTGAGAAGCGTTGCTGCTCTCACACCTGCCCTCTTTCGCCGTCATGGTTTGGGGGGGTTGTTTTGTTTTTCTGGAAGTGGGACTTAGACAGAGTCTCATGTAGCGCAAGCTGGCCTTGATCTCGCAATGGCGCCCAGGCTGCCTTTGAACTCCTGCCGCTCCTACCTCCATTTCCCAAGCATGCACGTGGTTTTTGGCTTTTGGTTCTCAGAATGGGATACATACCTAGCTCCACGCCTCGCACCCCAGCATCCTTGCATTTTGCATGCCTCGGTTCCCCCCTCCCTCACCAGATCCCATTGTGCCCACAGCTGAAGCCAGCTGTGAACCTGCCCGAAGGTCCAAAGCAAGGACCTGCGTTTGGGAGGCCAGGTAAGGAAGGGGGTTATGCTCGCCCTTTTCCAGGGTAGACTCACACCGCGTTCTGGTGTCAGAAAAAGAGAAGCAGAAAGATGGGGGCAGGAAGGGAGACAGAAAAGAGACCCCAGCTTCATCCACGAAGATCGAAGCTTATTTGGGAAGCTCCTCCAAAACTCCAGCGAGGGAGCAATAATTTCCCCCACGAGATGAAAATGGCTACTGACTTGGACGCAGGGGTGCAAGCTTTTAACAGTTGGAGTGCAGGGGGAAAGGATTTGGTTCTGTTCCATCCCTGAATCGCCAGGGATCTATCCAGTTTTCTGTTTTCCTTATCAGATCTTACTACTACTAACATTCTTGATGGGGTCTCTGGTGGAAATATATTTCAGAGCTCAGATCTGCCAGGTGCGGGGGACGCTGGCTTGAGGTCTATTTCAGATCTATCATCTCCTGGCCAGATCTTCTTTTGTCTGCTGAGTCCCTAAGTCAGATAGTCCAAGACGCATCGTTACCAGTGGATGGATAAGGGGACAGAGACCCAGATCTGCCATTTTCCACCCATGGGGCACCCTCAGGCCACTAGTCTCAAGCCACCTCCCATCGGATGATTATTGCCTCCTCTGTCCAGAGATTTGTCCCTCTGGTCAGTGCCCTGAGTCCTGTGACCCCAGAACCCACCCGGGGATATCAGGACACAAAGGGACCCATCGAACTATCCTGTTCGAAGCCTCCCCCTGCACACAAGGTGAAACAGCCCCACCCAAGCACATTCCGTCTTATTCTGCGGGTTCACTGCTAATAACTTGAGGGGACCAGCCCAAAGTGACCTGGAGCCAAGTTTTGCAAATCGGTTGGGAGGTCAAGTCAGGCGACACCGCAGGAGCCCCCAAGGAAAGCAATGAAAACATGCGATGACACCCCCAGGGTCTTTGAAGCTGGCTTTAAGGAGCACTGTCACCGACAAGTCCTCCCGCCCGCTCCTCCCTGCTGCTCGTGAACTCTGGTTCCCTCCTTTCCCTTGCAGGATGGGGCTCGCCCACCAGAGGGGTAAGCTGCCTCCCCCCACCTCACATTCCCCCATCTCACATGCTAGGGCTCTGGCAGGGATGGAGTGGGAGGACTTGAAAAGCCAGGTGAAGAAAATCTCTGAAGCCCCCCCCCCAGGAGATATCCACAGCAGAACAGGGGTCCTGAGGGTGCCTCTTCACATCCTCTGGGCATCTCTGAAGGGAAAGGCATCGATGAGATGCCCGTCCCATTAGGATAAGAGGGGACGGAGGTGCCCAGAGCCACGTCCCTCCCAATCAGAGCTTCTTGCGTCCTACTGAGTGGGGCAGAAGCCTCCTGTTCCTCATGGGACCCCCAAGGCTGGCCAAGCCCCAAGGCTGCGCACGCGCACTCCTCCTGCCTTAGGTTCCCCGCGCTGCAGAGAAACCAGATGACGACATCTACTTGGAGTGCGAGCCAGAGCCGGGTGAGCGTCGCCCCATCCCGCCCTGGAGACCCTCAGCTGCCTGCGCCCACACACTCTTCTGCCCCATCTCTGTCCCCTCTCCCCCTCACTGTCCCCACCAACGATTTCAGACACTGCCTAGATGCCTTTGGTTCAGGTGGGCGCGCACCGTTCCTACCAAAGAGGTGAATCCCGTAGGCAAGAGCGGGGCAGAACTCAGCCGCTGAGTTCAGGGGGCTAGACCATCCTCTTCCTCTGGTTGGAGACCCCTTGGCTCTTCTCAGCCCTTCCCCTCGCCCCCTGGCTTTCCTGCTTGCAAGCTCGGCCAAGACCAACCTGACCTCTCTGTTTCAGTCCCCACCTTGACTAGGACTCTGAGCTCCCAAGTCCTGATACCCCCGGTTCCTCTACCCAGGACATCTGTGGTGCCTAAGTAAGTTTCCTACCAGGTGCATATGAGAGAGAGAGAGAGCGAGAGAGAGAGAGAGAGCGCTGGCCACAGGGACCTCTATGCAAGCATTTTCTCAGCTACACTTGCCGGATGAGGGACCCATCTTGGAAAGCCAAATTGACGGGGTTCTTTCTCCAGAGGGTGATGACAGCCCCTGAGCTCTGTTCTCCAATTTGCTCCCTGCAGGTCCACTGTAGCTCCCCAAGAAGCCAGGCATGTAAGAGGCCAGTGACGAAGAGGAAGGGGAGCTGGAAGGGCTGGGAGGGAGGCCCGGGGTGGGAGTCCGGGTTCTGGCAGCAGCCTGCGGGCCAGCTGTCCTCTGACCAAATCTGTTGTCCCAGGGAGCGGTGGACGCCGCGTGGAAAGGTAAGTTGCGCGCACTTCAGTCTGAACAGGCCTGTCCTGCTAGGATCGCAACCCTGCGTGCTCACAGCCTCCCCCGGTCCCTCGAGGCTCCCCTCCATTGAAAGGGGGCTCCCCTGCAGCTCTGACTGCAGCTGAGGTCAGACCTGAGAGGACTGTCTTGGGCATCTCTCAGGCTCTGCAACAAACCGGGAAGCTCCGGGTCTGCGTTCCAAGACGGCTCCTCACTTGGAAGCCACACATTGCTTGGTTGGTGCGTTCTGCAGAGCCGGACCTGGAAGTGGGAGTGGGGGTGGGGGCAGGGACTGCTGGGGACTCTCTGTCTTTGGGTTTCAGACTGACTGTGAGACCATCTGCTGCCCCCATCCGTGATGCGCCTTCCTCCAAGCCAGGGTCTTCTTAGTTTCAACTCTGTTTCCCCCACCAGGAAGGAGACCATCTGTTCTTTCCGTAGCCCCCACCCTGAACAACCCGGCTGCGGCTGCTGAGGTGAGGGGAGTTGGGGAACAGTCTACAGATGAGATCTGTGGGGAGCTGAGCCTCAGTCCTTGCCCTGGGGCCTCCCGGCCCAGGACACACATGCGTTGAACACACGCATGCAGCGTTATGTCATATCCCAGGCACGGACACAATTCGGTTCTGCTTGTGGGGCTCAGGCTGGGACTGGCAATGGGAACATGCACACACACACACACACAACTACCTCAGGATGCTCTGCCCCCCCCCCGTGCACAATTCAGCGCTCTGATATATTTCTAAGTAGCTATGTGTATACACAGGATGACAGCCTGACGGGTCAGCCTTGGTACTCAGGGAACTGTGACCGGCCCACCGTTGAGAAAGCTCTCCTCCGCTTCCAAAAGGTGGGCGCTAGCTCAGCTTTCTGGGAAATCCCTTCTGCTCAACTGGCTGAGCTGGCAGGAGCTGGAGGGTCTGGGAGGCACTAGACATGACCCATCAGGAATGGGCCTGAGTGCTTAGAAGACGCTGTTCACAGCCGGGGTCTCCTCCACAGGACGGTGCGTACACCGTGCGCCCCAGCTCCGGGCCTCACAGCTCACAGCCCTTTACGTTGGCAGTACTGCTCCGAGGCCGGGTCTTCAACATTCCCATCCGGCAGCTGGATGGCAGGACGTCACTATGCCCTGGGCCGGGAGGGCAAGAACCGTGAGGAGGTGGGTGCTGGTGTGGCAGGGGCCCCATAGACCACTTGGGCCACCCCACGAAGCGGGCTGGGCCTAACCGAGAGCACATTTCTTGGGAAAACCCACGGTTTGCGTTTTTCTGCAATGAGTAGAACCGATCAAGGCCAAAGTCTTGCACTCCCCGAGACCTGGCACTTTAAGAAGAGATACGGGGCTGGGGAGGCGGCACAGAAATTTGGCAAAATGCCTTTGTCTTGCAAGCAAAGGACCTGAGTTCAGATTCCCAGATCCCAGTAAAAATACCAGCTAGAAATATCAGTAGTCTGCAACTGTGGCCCCAGAAGGCAGAGTCTGGGGAACCCCAGAAGAACACAGTAAACAAAAGAGCAGCCCAGGATGATTCCTGATGTCATCCCTGGACCTCAACAGGCACATATACTCATGGGCCCTCTTGTGGGTGTGGGTGCGTGCACACACACACACACACACACACACACACACACACCCTCCTGCCATGGGTTAGACTTTTCAGAGGGCCAAGGTGTGTGCGGAGATGCATACTTAGAATGAGATCATTTGGGAGGAGGGCAGGATCCTCCAAGAATTCACCTTTGCCTCCCCCCCCCCAGCAACACACTGACTCCCCCTAGAGGAGACCAAGTTATTTACACCTAGCCCTGGATCCCCGAGGCTGAATGGGGTCATGTGATGCCCAGGAGGGCACTTGCCGCAAAGCCTGAGGCTTAAGCCAGGCAGCAAGATGGCAGGGCAGATTCATGGGGCTCCGTGCAGCAAAATGTCAGCAAGCTTCCTGGCAGACCCCACGGGCTGCCTGAGGCCGGCGTTGGCACAGCGCAGCTCAGGGACTCACAGATGGCACTGCCACCTTTGTGTAGCTCTTCTCCTCCGTCACCGCCATGGTCCAGCACTATGCCAAGCACCCCCTGCCCCTTGTGGACAGACACAGCGGGAGTCGAGGATCCACCTGCCTGCTCTTTCCCACCAAGCCCTGAGGAGGCACGGAGACATCAGACCCTGACCACCGGCTGGGGCCATCTACCTTCCCCCTCCATCCCGCCCCCCAATCCCTGAGGTCTCTGGATGAGAAACAGTAGGTAGGGAAGCTGCCCAGAGAGGAGGCTCCTAAAGACCCTATTATTCCATAATCACCCACGGCCTGACCCCGACCCTCCCCCTTCCCCCACCCCCACCTCCTTTCCCTGCATCTCCAACGCTAGAACCTATCGCCAGTCTCTGGAATTGCTGAATCCACCTTTCACCAAGGCCTCCCAGCTGCCCTGGATGAAGGCACTGGGGTGGTCTCTCCCTCAGAGAACACTACTTACACAACCAAAGGACTCTCTCTCACCTGCTGATGGGGGAGGAAAGCATTTTCTGCAGGCGCTGGTCCCCCCACCTCCCCTTCCCCAGTACACTGCCAATAAACCTTCCCTGAGTGAGTTTTCGCATCTGCTAAGAGCAACCACGATGCTCCCAGGAGGCCCGGTCATGTCTCCACGCGACACAGCACAGACTTGCTGCATGGAGACAAGAGGGGCGCTAAGTCGGGGGCCCGGCCGGGGGTGGGGGTGAGGTGCAGTGCTCCGATGCAGCAGGAAGGGAGGTATTTCTAGTGTCTATCGGACTTGGCGGTTTGTCCTAAAATGATCTGTGTGGATGAGAACCCGCGGCCCAGGGCTGCCTTCCGCTCGCTGACCTCGGGCAGGGACAGAAAGTGACTCTACCGGCGAAGGGAGTTCCTAACCCCGCTTCCAGGATCCCGTCGCTGGACCGGGTTTCTGGGGAGAGTGGCGGCTGAGGGCGCGCGCTTGGGGAGAGCAGCGGGGAGGGGGGGAGCCCCAGGATACAACTCAGTCTGCAATGCTCCAGTCGGAGGCGAAGAGCTGAGAAAGGCTGGACAGGGCGGGAGGCGACCAGCCGCGGGCGATGGCCGCTGCGATCCGGTGGTGACCAGGCGCTGCTGCCCCGCAGGGCGCGGGCCCGGAGGCCCAGGCCGAGCCGGGGGCTCCCAGCAGGGCAGGTCGCCAGCAGCGGATGCGCCAGGCCCCCGGGGCGGGGGCGTCTCCGGGTGCTGGCGTGGAGCCCGGAACACCCCGTGCCGGCAGCGTCATGTGATCGTGACTCCGCACAAGTCCCCAGCGCTGCGAGACAAAGGGCGGCTCTGCGGCCGCCGCGCGCGCGGGGGTTGGCACCGAGGGCCCGGACGCCCCCCAGCGAAGCCACGATGCACTGCCCCCCACCCCACCCCGCACCCCTCCATTGGGAGCCTCCCGGGTGACCTCGGGCTCTGGCCCAGCAGCGAGGCGTGGGCCGATCATGCAGCCGGGAGGGAGGGAGGGAGGGAGGCAAGTGCGAGGATGGGGGGAAAGGGGGAGCCAGCGTTCGTCATTGCCGGCTCGCGGCAGATCACTCTCCGCAGTTTCTGGGTGCGTCATAATGGGAAGATAATTGTCCCAATATAATCATCAAGCTGTGGTTTAGGAGGCTTAAGGGAGACCCTTGCGCGGAAGGCGTGCCTCGTGGGCGGGGCTCGGGCTCCCCTCTACCAAACAAGCTATGAATTGGGGTCAATTAGCTGCCATCGACGAAGTCCCAGCAGGAAGCAGCTTCCGGTCCTGGAGCCAGAACCAGGCTGCAGGAGCCGAGGCGGCCTGCGGCACAGTGTGTTCACGTGCTCCCCGCGTGCGTGCTGGCGGTGGCTCGGGGTGGGCTGGTGACTGGGTCCTTTAGCTGAAGCAGAGGGGTCTGCTCGGTCAGGTTAGCCCAGCTCGGGTGCTCCTTAGCCCTTGGCTAGCGGGAGTACCCCTCCTAACCTCACCTTTGAAGGCGGAGAGATTGGCACCTCTGGGTACTTACGACCAAGTTTGCAAGTTCCACTTTCCCTAGAGGAACTCACTGTGAGAACACAAGGGCCTTTGGGGCCTGTTTTTACTAAGCCCCACATTTATCAAGCCCCTAAATCTGAAGGACGCAGCTCAGAGGCTTCAGTCATTGGCTCCAGGGAACCTCCGTGCTTGTTGTACATGAGTCCCTTCAGAGAACTAGTCTCAGCTAGGGTGTGGTTGTGTGCGCCTGTAATATCAGTCCTCCAGAGGCTGAGGCAGGGGGATTGCTAGTAGTTCAAGGGTAGAGCCTGGTCATCTTACAGAATGAAATCAAACCAAAACAAAAAGAAAATCCTAAAGTCCAAAATTAGTCTTCATTCCTCTTTTTCTTGCAGCGAGGGGGGGGACACCACGATGACACAGTCCAAATACAAGAAGGCAGGAAGGGCCCTAGGTGGCAGAATAGAGCTCAGAACGGGTCCAGCCTCTTTTCTGCTGGCAGGTCTGCTCAGAGATGTCCCCTTTTCCAGAGACCACCCCCCCACCCCTCCCACCCCACCCCACATGCACTAGTTTGGCCCTCTCCGCTGCTTGTACCATCTCACAGCCTGGGATCCTTAGAACATCCCTTAGCGACTGCCTTTCACTCCCACGAGTAGCGCCCGGCCTGCCCAGCACGGTGTAGTCAGGGCCCTGAACACAGCGAGTGAAAACTAGGTCAAGTCTCTCCTGAGTCCTTTGAAGCTGACAATCCGGACTTCCTTTAAGGGAGAATACGGAGGACATCCAATAAAAATATTTATTTCTGGCTTTTGGAGAAGGGTCTCATGTAGTCCACACTCAAGGAAGACTTTGAACTTCGGATCCTCCTGCCTCTACCTCCTGAACGCTGGGATTGCAGTGGGCCACTGCGCCTGGTTTATTTTTCAAACTTAATATTTTATTTTGTACTGTGTGTGTGTGTGTGTGTGAGAGAGAGAGAGAGAGAGAGAGAACACTGTGTGTCTCTATGGAGGACCAAGGGAGACTTCAGGAGTCAGAGAATCATCCTGGATTGCTTTTACCTCCTTTTTGCTTTGTTCTGGGATTTCCCAGGCCTCCTCCCACCAGGGCCAGAAATGTAAGGCCGCCACCGTTTCCATCTGGCATTTTTACATGGGACCTGGGATCTGAACTCAGGACCTTCTGCTTTCAAGGCCAAGGCTTAACCCCTGAGCTCCATGCCTGGTTTATGCAGAGCTGATGATTGAACCTAGGGCTTCCTGCATGTTAGGCAAGCCCTCTAACCTCCTCCCTTTAGAGTCCTGTCAAGTCCCCCCAACCATGTTTTAAGCCATCAGCAAGCAGGCCGACTACGGTATTTCAACTGGAGAGTCAGAGCTTTGAGAAATGCCACTTGGTATAGAAGCCCATGCATGCCAGACCCAGGTTTGTCTGTCCCCGGGGGTCAGTAAGGACAAGGGAGCTCAGAGAGAATGCAGTGGAAGCGAAGGGAAAGCTACAAGTTCAGGCCAAACCGCACCTGCCCGGCTCAGTGTGAACTTATATAACCATCCCAGGCTTGTAGTTGTGGTTTACAAAACAGCCTGACAAAACAGCAAGTGGAGTTTGATCCTGGGTGAGTCACTGGATTCCTGTATAACCTTAATCTCAGCCTCTGCCCCACCTTCCTCACTTTCCCTTCCCACCTCTCCCCCTCCCTCTCCTTTCCCTCTCAGTCTGTCTTTCTCTCTCCCTTTTCCATCTCTCCCTTTCTTTGCTGGTTCTAGAGATCAAACCCAGCGGGCTGTGCATGTTAGAGGAGCCCCCCCATCTCTGAGATAACTCCAGCCCTGTTTTTCTTTTCTTCTTCTTTTTTTATTTTTTTTAAATGTGTCACCCTTGTTGAGATGGAATCTTGTTCTGTCGCCCAGGCTCATCCTGAACTTCGCCATTCTCCTGCCTCAGCCTCCCAAGCTCTTGAGATTTCTTTCCGCTGAAGTCTGGATCAGGTTTCTCTCCTTTCCTGGTGTTTTGTTTGTTGGTACTTGTATTTGTGTCACCTCTTCCCATAACAGGGACTGGCGCATACACAGGTAAGCTCTCTAACGCAGAGAATCTCCCCCTGGCCTCCCCACTTTGCAAACAGTTACTGTCTGAGGGTGACACATGCCTATGATCTTAGCACTCAGAAAACAGGGGTATCTTGAAGCCAGCCTGGGCTACCTCGTTGATATCTGAGGAGAGAGGGGAGAAGAAAAAGAAGAATTAATAATGGCCATTTTGTGGTTGTCGTGAGGAGACATGATGTCTATGTTGTTATGCAGCCTAGCGTACATAGGCTGATCCTGGAATGATTGATACCTGACAATCATGGCTGTGATCAGGCAAAGCCCGGCTTTGATTGTTCCAGTTCCGAGCCCCCCACCATCCTCGACATACCCACATGTACATGAAACCTCCAGATGTAGTTGGTGCTATAATAACTATTGGTTCTGGCCCTTTTCCTAGTAACGCTATCCACTTCTCCCCTCCCTCTCCCTCCTCCCCTCTCCTCCCTTCTCTCTCCTTCCCCTCTTCTATCTCTTGTGGCCCAGGTTGCCAAAATCCACCTTCTTCCTCTAGAAGACCAGGCCTGTGAGGCCAGTGAGAGAGCTCAGCGGTTAAGGCGCCTGTTCCCAAAGCTGGTGAACTAAGTTCGATTCCCGGAAGCCCACATGATGGAAGGACGGAACTGACTTCCACAGGCTGTCCAGTGACCTCCGCGTGGGCGGGGCGTGCATGTACCACCAGTAGTACCCCACGCTTCTCCCCAGGACTGGCTGAGGCCAAACAGGACCTGGATATACTTGTGCTGAGAGACAAAGGACCATTTTTCCCAACCTGAATGTGGGCTGTGTAATCGGCCACCTGCTCCACCATGTGCCTGTGGTCTGCCTGAGTCAGGTGGCAAGGACAGTTCCAAGAAGCTAGTTTGTCCTTAGTGCCCTCCCAGCAGCATGAGCGCAGATTTCCTTATTTATTTATTTTTAATAAGTCAGAGAATTTCTCTAATTTTTCATTGTGTGTGTGTGTGTGTGTATCAGAGGGCACTATGTGTCCCTGTGGAGGGCCAAGAGTGACTTTGGAAATCATCCTGGATTGCATCTACCTCCTTTTTGCTTCCATCTGGGATTTCCCAGCTCAGCCCACCAGGGCCGGAAGTGCAGGCTACCGCCATTTCCACCTGGTGTTTTTATGTGGGACCTGGAATTCAAACTCAGGACATTCTGGTTTCGAGGCAGAGTCTTAACCCTTGAGCCATCTCTCCAGCCCCATAAACGAGGGACTTCAGTGAGTGAATACATATAGATCCTTGCAGATCATAGCTACAACCTGAAGGACAAAGAGGGCCAATGGAGAGAAGAAAGCCTTAATGAAATGGGAAGATCCAGAACTCCCCGAGTAAGAGGAAATGGGCTAATATGGACAGAAGTTCCGGTTCCGAGCCTGGAGGCCCTGTGTGTGGAGGGGGAGGGGGGATTTCCACGGAACAAGTCCTCTAGAGACACTACTCTTAGACTGAGGCATTGACTCAGAAATGCTCAGAGCTGGGCCAGCGAGATGACTCAGTGGGTCGGGTGGGGCTTGCGTGCAAACCTGGTGAGCTGAGTTCAATCCCGGAGCCCACGTAATGGAAGGAGAGAACTGACTTCCGAAGGCTTCGTCTGACCTCTGTCTGAGTGCCATGGGCTGTGGTACCTGGTGACTCTTTCTGTCTGAAACACGTGCATGCATACGCACGCACACACACACACACACGCTCAGAGCCCAAGCAAGGGTCTTTAAGGGGCCCACCCTCCTTCCAGAAGGTATAGATCTTAAAAAGAGCCCTGAATGTATGTGCTGGGCAAGGGCAGGAGGGATGCCCGAGGCTCCTGTGCTGGGGTAGGCTGAGCTCACCCACCTCGGGCCTTGCAGAGGGTCCGCAGAGGGCTGCCTGCCAGGCCTGGAATTAGGCAAGCTGCTCCCAGAACCTCCCAGTCTTGCCTTTGGCTGTCAAAAGTAGGCAAACCAGGGGCTCTTTAGCGCCTACATTTGCATATCATTTGCCCGTGTGATTAGGGCAGACACAGCCAAGGGTCTTGCCCCTCACCTAGCCTGGCCCGAGGCTGCCATACTGGAAGCTTTTCTAAAGCCAGCTGCACCTCCCAGACAGAGCTGGGAGCTTTAGAGCTTAGTTCCCGGCCATGGTTCGGGCAGATTATTTTATGAACTTGGATTGCGGTGCGGTGCTAGGGACTAAACTCTGGGGCCTGTGTGCGCCAGGCAAGCACTTGACCACTAAGCGCAACGTTGCTGCTTTAAAAATGATGCTTCGGGGGTGAGCGAGATGGCTCAGGGGTTAAGACTCTGCCTCACAAGCAGAAGGACCTGAGTTGGGAGCCTGGGTCCCACATACAAAGGCCAGGCAGGAATGGTGGTGGGCTGTAGTCCTGGCTATGAAAGGCAGGGAGAGCCTGGGAAATCCCAGATGGGAGCAAAAAGGAGGCAGAAGCAATCCAGGATGATTCCTGAAGTCACCCTTGAGCCTCTACAGGGACACACAGAGCCTTCTGACACACGTACGCATGTACACGCACGTACACATAAAATGAATAGAAAGAGTTGCAGAGTTGTTAATAAATAAATAAATAGTCACGATGCATCATGGGCCGGGCAGGCAGCTGGGGTAGAATACCTGCCTAGCCTGCAGGAAGCTCGGGGTTCCATCCCCAACACCGACAAAAATGACCCAATCACAAAATCCACTGAGGACAAGAAGATTCTCCACCCACAGCGGCAGGTGCTGCCCAGACGCGGGAAGCGGCCCGTGTGGCCTTGGCTTATTGCTGCTCCAGCTCAGGGTGGAATGCAACAGGAGTGACGCATGCCCGGTTGCAGTCACTCTCTTCCTACTCTGCCCAGTCCACCTAGAGTCTACCCTTTCTCCTAGGCCATGTCTGATCTTCTGGGTGGCCACGCACCCACTTTCCTGACATCTCACCCACTGTCCCAGCAACTCAGGCTATCCAGATCTGTGGGCACCTGGGCATGGAGTACCCTTTGCTGGGGAGTGCCAACCACACATGCCCCTCTCGGGCATGGGCTGCTGGGCCTGGTGAGAATCTGTGGCAGAGTTAGAGGTGCATTGGAAAGATAGAAATGAGACACGTCAGCTCCAGCGGCCCAGCCTATAGAGTAGCCAAACCCTTCTTACCTGTGTCCTGCCCCAGGGACTGGAGAAAGGACACCTGACCAGACCCCACACACACCTGAAGTCAGTCCCGATCTAACCGATCACTAGAACGACTACTAGCGTCTCTTTAGGACTTGTTATTAGAGAACCACATGCTATCCTTACCAGGCCTGTAACTTAGGTCATTAAATCACTAGGAATTCAAATTGTGAAAAAAGCTGAGAAAGGATATGCAACATGACCCTATGGGGAAGAGATTCTTTAGGCCAATTATTTAAAACAAAAACTTCACTACTTCAAAGAAAAACGTAAACCAGGAGTAGACAATATTGTATAGGAAACAAAATTCCCAAACCATGAGGTTTTGGATGGCGTAGGTGTTCTTTGTGTTGTTGTTATTTATTTTGAGGGTAGAGGAGGGGATCTTATTGAAAATGAGAAAAGAGGGAAGAAACTCTTAGATACCCGGTTCGAGGGTGGCAGGGAGGAATCCACAGTCTTAAGGTGGGAGAGCATTAGAGCCGAGGACACAGCTTAAGTCAGAGCGATCAGGAGGAGACGCCCTGAGCACATGCGAGGAGCGGACAAAATCATCATGGGGTGACCGCATGGGAAGAGCATGAAGAAGAGAGAGGGATGGGTGGAGCCTAAATCTTTTATGACCCCAAACTGCTAAGCTGCCTAGATTGCTAGGGAAGTGAGGTAAGAGGATGGGCGGAGCCACAATCCACCTTGGGCATTGCTGAGGAGTGGCCGGGGAGTTACTAAGGAAGTAGACCAATTATGTTCATGTTATTTATTTATTTAAGGAGAGCAAGGAAGGTGCACGCATGCGCATCACAGCACATGGGCGAAGGCCAGAGGACAACTTCAGGAAGCCGGTTCTCTCCATCCACCATGTGGGCTTTCTAGGACTCGGACTCAGGTCACCAGGTTTGTGAGCAGATGCCTTATCCACTGAGCTGTCTTGCTGACCCTAGTCCAATTCTTTCAGAATTCTCTCTGCAGAGCGCTGAACAGGAGCGTAAAGTTGAATTACGGAGAGCAGAAAGGATGCTTAGTGAGGTAGTTCTGCTTCAGGTGTGGCCCCGCCCACCCTCCTGCAAGGCGGTCTGGCGAGCTGTCAGAACTGGGCGATTCTTGGGGAGGTGTCAGAGTCTCAGGATCCGTTCTTCTGATAGTCTTTCAACACCAGCGTGATGGGGGAAGGGTCTGTCCGGTTGCAATTTCCCACTTTCTGATTTACTGTCCGGTTGATTGCATGTGACATTTAAAAGGTACAAAGAAGCTGGTGAACTTGTTCATTTGGTGGAGTGTTTGCCAAGCATGCACAGAACCCTAGGTTTCCTTCCCAGCACTGGGTGAATCGAGGTGTGTGTGTGTGTGTGTGTGTGTGTGTGTGTGTGTGTGTGTGATCCCAGCCCTCAGGGAGGCAAAAGCAGAAGGATCTGGGGTTCAGAATTATCCTCGGCTACATAATGAGTCCCAGGCCAGCCTGGGCTACATGAGAGCCTGTCTCAAAAATAAATACAGAGATGGCTCAGGGGTTAAGACTCTGTCTTGTAAGCAGAAGGTCCTGAGTTCAGTTCTTAGGTCCCACATAAAAAAAAAAAAAAAAAAAAATGACAGGTGGAAACTGCAGTGGTCTGCACTTTTGGCCCTGGCGGGCGGAGCCTGGGAAATCACTGAGCAAAGCAAGAAAGGGATAGAAGCAATCCAGGATAATTCCCGAAGTACCCTTGGTCCCCCACAAAGATACACAGTGCCCTCGGATATACATGTGCACACACACACACACACACACACACACACACAAAAATAAGTAAATAGATAAACAAATAAAGCACATAGTACAAAGAAAAGCAAGTCTCCCTCCCACACCTGTTCCTCAGCTACCTGTTCTCCCAGGAGACCAACAGTATCACCTGCCACTGTGTATCTTTCCCCAAGTAGGCGAGGGCAGCCTGAGCTCACATTGCAAGATCGAATGCTGATTAGCGCTCATGCTTGGGGCAGGGAAGGACAAAGTCCTGGTTTAGGACGCTGGTGGTGGACAGGACGTGACCGAGTTAAACTTTTCCGGCACAGGCCCGTGTCCCCCTCTTAGCCCTCGGGGGTTGCCCAAGACACCGTGGATGACAGGTGGCCTCTTCGTGCTTCTCAGAGGGGTTCACGCTGCCAAGATGCTAAGGAGACGCGCAGTGACCTCCCGGGGCTCCCTCGATCTTCCCGTAGCATCGCCCCGCCTTCTAATCACGCCTCTTTGCTTTGTTAAATGACATGGGGTTCTTGGATGACACACCACACTCCGTTCTAGACCCCTCAAAGAACAGCACTGACCCTGGGTGGTCCACGACGCTGGCCGGATTGAAGGGAAGCGAAAGAGTCTTTCTTCTAAGGCACCCCCAAGCCCCAACGATTCACCTGCACCCACTGAAATCTTTAGCCCACAGGCCATTATTTTTTTTTTTTTCCTGCATGGTTGGCTGGGTTAATATCTCTACTCTGAATGCCAAGGCCCATCTCCCCCCCCCCGGGAGAATCGCCCCGTGGGGGAAACATTCCGTTCCTTGTGGGTGAAATGAACAATGTTGCAAAAGACAGCTTCAGCATGGAAAGATCTTTCCTGGGAGAAATACAAAGCTGGCAGTTCCCAGAGTGCAAAGGTGGCTCTCTCGGGGACCCCTCCCCACCCACCGCTAGCCCTCCTCACCCAATCTCTAGGATCTGAGGGGAGTTTCTGGAAAGAGCCCTCGTCCGTTCTTGTGTTCTAGCTTATGCAACAAAGGTGACTTCAGTAAAGTCTCTCTCTCTCTCTCTCTTTCTCTCTCTCGGTACCAGTGACCCCCAAAGGCTCGTGTCTCAGGAAACAGATGAGAAGGGACAGGGTGTTCCCAGGGTCGGAACTGTGTGTGATTGGTGACCCAGAAGAACAAGGGAAGCTTATTTACTTCGGGGAAGAGCCAGCAGCTGCTGCGGTTAGCTTTGGGTTCAAGTTCTGTGTCAGGGTGTCTATGAGGCCCTCGGGCGTCCTGTGAGGTGTCCTGGGAAAAGTGGTCCACACGACAGAGGGCTTCTGTCCGGAAAGGGTAGGAGGGCCTTGCTGTGGGGAGAAGGGGTGGGAATCAGAACGGGGTTTCTGCCCTGGGCGATCTGAGATGCGGCAGGTCATGGGGGTCACAGGGAAGGCACCCTGAAACTCCTTCTGGGTTCCCCCTGGCCACCTGAACTCATCTGCTCCAACGACACTTCCCTCCTGCTTCTTCCTTCTGCCCAAGTATCACCATTAGAGCCAATATGACAGCGGTCTGCGATTCCAGCCTTGGAAGGCGGAGTCTGGGAATCCCCAGAGCAGGCTGGCAGCAGACGAGCCCTAATGTCCTGCTCTGGGTTTAATTAGAGACACAGGCTCACAACAACAAGATGGAAGAGTGCATGGCGATATCTTCCTGGGGTCTTCACAGAGACACAAATGCACTCGTATGCACACCCACTCATATGCAAAATCGAACACACCTGCACACACTCATACATATTCTAACACTGGTAGCCTTGTGTCGTGATTATGTACAGGAATCAGCTTGATGGTTGAGGGTTTGAGCTCTGGGCACATTTGTGGAGAATTAGATTAGAGTTAAGCCCAGAGCGAACCTGCAGGAGATTGTCTAGCTGATGGGGCACGCCCAGCCCATGGTGGGTGGGACTAGGCCCTGAACAGGTGAATAAAATACAGACAGGTGGTTGAGCGAGTTGGCATCCTTGTGTACACTTGGCCAGTCATGCTGGTCTGGTAAGTAAGGATCGTCCCTCTCTCAGCTGTTATGTGGTGATGGTGTGGCCAGTTCCCTCAGTCCTGGTGTTGGTGTGAGCTCTTTCGTCAAGCTGGACTAAGAAGTGTAACCAGTAATTGTAAGAGAAAATAAACGCCTTGTTTTCTTAAGCTGTTTGATGTGATTTATCAGCAACCATGCAGGCTGACTGCAACACCTCGTGTAAGTATTGTAGCCCAGGCCATCTCACTTTTATGGAAAAATCCTACCTCAGCTTCCCAAGTACTGGGATTTCAAGCATGAATCATCTGACCTTTTCTATAGCAGCTTCACAGAATAGACTTAATCGCTATGCTTCAAAGTCACAAATCCTTGGAACTAATCCCGTACAAGAGAAGGGAAGGTGTGTGAGGAGGACAGAAACACCGTCCTGCTTTGGCCAGAAGAAACAAAGAAAAACTGGTCTCCCCAGGCAGGCCACAAGGAGACTCTCAGGGGCAGGAGTGGACACACGGGCATGTATGCACGTTCCTGTCTGTGGGACTGACGTGTGTATCAGAATATTCTGGAAGGGAATGGAAAGAAAGATAAAGAGAGAGAAGCTGTGGAGAACCATGGGGTATAGGAATTTGGATTCAACTCAACTAAGGAAGCCCCACGCGGATTCCCCTGAGCAGGGGGGAGGGGGAGGGACAATGAAAGACTCATTCTAGAGACCACTGGGGAGGTGGGATGTGGTGGGTGGTGGAGTGGGGAGAAATAATAGCATGTGGAGTCACACAGAAAAGAGCCAGAGATTTCCTCCTCCAGTCAATGGCCAATCAAGAGACGTCCACGGGGCTGGAGAGATGGCTCAGGGGCTAAGCCTTTGCCTCCCAAGCAGAAGGGCCTGAGTTCCGATCCTGAATCCCTCGCTAAAAAAAAAAAAAAAAAATCCCTAAGGAAATGGAGGCGTCCTGTACTTCTCACCTTGGAGGGCGGGGCTGGGCAGCAGAGCAGTCAGCAATCCAGGGTGATTCCTGAAGTCACCCTTGGACACACACACACACCCTCACCCATGTACACACCAGCATTTACACACATGTTAATGGACGGGGTAGGACACACCTGTAATCCCAGAACTCAGGGGGCAGAAGTTCAAGGACCTCTTGGGTGACACAGTGAGTTTGAGGCCAGGTGGGCTACATAAAACCCTTTCTCAAAAAAAAAAAAAAAAAAAAAAACGCAAATAGAAAGACTGGCTGAGTGTGGACATTTGGTGGGGGCAGATCTCCAGCGGCGACAGATCTCCAGGCCAGGAGGGATCTTCAGTACAGACCCAACACGGGGACCGGGAGGGAGACAAGAGACGGGATGTGGAGAGCCTCTCTGCATGGACCTTCGCTGCCCTCAAAGCAAGCCTGCGCCCGCCGGCCCACCACAAGCCCCCACGCTCAGGACCCACCAGCCTGCCCCACCCGCTCCCCGCGGCTTCCCTCCCCTCTCCACTCCCGAAGGCCTTTGCAGCACAGCTGCTGCCTCTGTGCGCGGCGCTGTCATCTGAGTGCGCCCCTCCCCCCTCCGGTCCTGATCTCCACCTGCATTGACAATGCCCAGACCCGCAAGCAGGGAGCACCCCCCACACACACACATGTGCACCCACAAGCCACCATTCCCTTCTCCTTTTGGCCCTGTTTATCTGTTCCCCTCTGTTGCAGTCCGCCTGCATGGTTGCTGACAAATCACCAGCAAATGGCTTAAGGGAACAAGGGGTTTATTTTCTTACAACAGTCTGGTTATAGTCTACAGTCTTGACGGGAAAGCACACACCAACACCAGGGCGAGGGAACTGGCCACACCGTCTCTACATAATGGCGGAAAGAAGGACGATCCTTACTTGCCAGAACAGCATGTCTGGCCAATTGTACACAAGGATGCCAACTCTCCCAGCCACCTGTCAGTATTTTCTTCCAGACCCCAATTCCACCCAACATAGGCCGGGTTTTCCCCATCAGCTAGACAATCTCCTGCAGGTTTGCTCTGGGCTTAACTTAACCACTAATTCTCCATAAATGTGCCCAGAGCGCAAACCCTCACTGTCAAGTTGACACTTGTGCCAACTATGACACCCTCTGCTTCTGGGAACGAGGTTTTGGCTTTGTTCACATCTGGTCCCCTTGACCTTACGACACAGGCCATTGAGGGAATGAGGATTTTAATTTACTGACTTTGTAAAGCCATTTGTTTTGCGGTTACCCCTCATCTTTCCCTTTCTCCCCCCCTTCTCCTCCCAAGAGTCCACTTGTTTCCTAGACAGTTTTATTTTTACCTTGGCCATCTGTGCATTTATGATTTATCAATCTGCAACTGTCTAGGATCCACAAGCAGAAGAAGACGTGACACATTTGGGTTCAGTTCGCCTAACATGATTATCTCCAGTTGTGCCCATTTCCCTGCAAATGACATGGGACAGCCTCAGCTGTCAACCTGACATTTGAGGCTCCGGTCTCCAGGCATGCCTATGAAGAACTGTCTAATAAAGGCCAAGACCTCTAGGAGAGTGTCTTAATTGCATAAATGATGTGGGAAGACCCAGCTTCTATCGGGCAGAGCCATGCCTCTCAAAGGTGGGTAAGCATTGGGTCATGTATTTATCACAGCAACGAAGTTGTGAACCTAAGACCTGACAAATCTCATTCCTCTTTATAGATATAGTGTCCCATTGTGCATATAAAGTACATTTACAGAACTTGTTGACAGACACCATGGTAAGGTTCATTACTTAGCTGTTGCCAATAATGCTGCAATAAACCGAGCTGAGCGAATCTCTCTGGATTACACGGACTTGGAGTCGTTCTGCTAAATTACCAGGAATGGTACAGCTGGGTCACGTGCTCGATCTATTTTTAGTGTTTAGTGGCGAAATCTCCACACAGGCTCCTGTAGTGGCCAGCTTTGTGACAGTCTTAGCTGCAGTGTACAAAGGTCCCTTTTTATCTCTGGCTTCCTTTTCATGTGTTGTAGTGTTTTCTTGGTGACTGGGACAAGATGCAATCTCAGTGTCGTTCAGTTTGTTTCTCTGATGGCTGCAGAGGTTGGATATTTTTTCATATGTTTATTGGCCATTTGTGTTTTGTCTTTTTAATAGTTTTTAAAATATTTTACAGAGGGTCTGGAGAGGTGGCTCAGGGGTTAAGCCTCTGCCTTGCAGGCGGAAGGTCCTGAGTTTGGATCCTAGACCCCACGTATAGGCGCGGGGCGGAAGCAGGGGCGGCCTGCATTTCTGGTCCTGGTAGGGCAGAGCCTGTGAATCCCGGGGCAGAGTAAACAAGGAGAAGGTGGAGGCGTCCGTGGTGGTTCCCAAATTAATCGTGGTTCTACACACACACACACATACATACACACACAATTGAATAAATAATAAAAAAATATTTTACAGAGAGAGAGAGAAGACGTGGTCAGAGGACAACTTTCAGAAGTCCGTTTTCTCCTCCTATCATGAAGGTTCTGGGGAACACAGGCATTTACGCAGAGTCATCTTGCCGCTGCTGTAGTTCATCATTCATTCATTCATTCATTCGTTCATTTATCTGTTTTGTGTGCTTGTGTGTGTGTGTGTGCGTGTGTGCATCAGAGGGCACTGTGTGTCCCTGTGGAGACCAAGTGTGACTTTGAGAACCATCTGGATTGCTTCTACCTCCTTTTTACTTTGCTCTGGGATTTCCCAGGCTCCACCCACCAGGCCAGAAGTATCCCCTTCCATTTGGCCCTTTTACATAAGAACTGGGATCTGAACTCAGGACCTTCTGCTTGGGAGGCAGAGTCTTAACCCCTGAGCCATCTCTCCAGTCCCGTTATGTTTCATCTTTTGAGAACTATCAGTACATCTCATCAGTCCATATATTCATTAGGTTGTTTAGTTTATTGTTATTTAGTAGCTTTTATTTATTTGGGGGGTGTGTGTGCCCTGTCGGATGGATAGCTAGCCAAGATTTTCATGGAAATTTCCAACATGCGTAACAGACTTCTGTACTGACGCCAGCCTGTTTCAGGTGGGGCCCGTTCTGCCTGACCCATGTGTCAAGTTTACCACACCCCCCCCCAGCTGTCTCTGAGCCAGAAACAGTAAGATGAGTGTGAAAACCAGGAGCAGCAGTTGGCAACGTGCTGCAGTGACTAACAGGGTCCCCGTGCCAAGGGAGAGGTAGGGGTTGAAAAATGCTCCCCAGTTTCCAAGCCTTGAGGTGCAGATGGATGAGGTCACTCGGAAGCGTGAAGCTTTGGAAGCAGGTTTTTGTGGGATAGCAGCGTGGAGCGGTCACTGCTACAGAGGGACCAAAGGAAGGTCAGCACCAGGAAGGTCGGCAAGGATGGAGGCCCTGGGGTGCAGGCAGAGATGAACCCGCTGGATCTGTGTAGAGAGAAAAGAGCAGAACAGAGACTCAGGCATCTAGAAGCACCTCTGTCCATCACGCAGTCAAAATAATTCCCAGGCAGGGGACGTGACCAACTTGGCTCCATTATCCCACTGCCAAGATGGACACATGACCCAATAAATTTAAAGAAAGGGTGCGTTGGTTGTTTGGCTTATAGCTGTTGATGACAGATCCCGATACTGGGAGGAGAGTTCAGGGCATCAGGAGCTGACTGGTCACACATCTTCACAGGAGCTGAGAGAAGAGCAACACTTTCCACCTTACCAACGTGCCCAAGCCAGCCAGCTCTCTCCATCTTGTCTGCCTGCCCACGGAATGGTCTCACACGCCACGGGCTGGGAATGGCCACGTCAGGTAGGTGAGCTCCTGCAGGCTTGCCTTAAGTAAATAACTCTTCAGAGACGTGTCTCAACTTCAATTGTCTGTAACTGACTGTTGCAGTTCGCCTGCATGGTTGCTGACAAATCACCATCAGCTTAAGGGAACAAGGGGCTTATTTTCTTACGATAGCCTGGTTACAGTTCCTAGTCCAGCTTGACGGGAGAGCTCACACCAACACCAGGGCCAAGGGAACTGGCCACACCATCTCCACATAGTGACTGAGAGAGGGACGATCCTTACTTGCCAGAACAGCATGTCTGGCCAAGTGTACACAAGGATGCCGACTCCCTCAACCAGCTGTCTGTATTTTCTTCCAGACCCTAATTCCACCCACCATGGGCTGGGTCTTCCCCATCAGCTAGACAATCTCCTGCAGGTTTGCTCTGGGCTCAACTCAACTACTAATTCTCCACAAATGTGCCCAGAGCTCAAACCCTCAACAGTCAAGTTGACACCTGTGCCTAACCATGACACTGACTGTCAAAGGGCTCAGCAAGCAAAGGCACTTGGTGTCGTGTCTGAAGATGGTTGTGATCCCAGGAGCCCCCACAGTGGAAGGAGAACACTGATTCCCACATGTTGTTTTCTGGGTATCTATGGCAGGCAGGTGTGTGTATACACACCACACACACACGCACACACACTCTCACACACACAAGATAAATAAATAAATGTTTAAAAATATATAAAAGAAATTCCCAAATGGTCACCTCGGCCATACTCTCAAACACACTGCTTTCTCTCAGGTCCCCAAATGACTCTCATCCTGGCACGATCCTGGGGGAGACAGGGTGCCAGGCAAGGCCTCCGTGGGCTTTGCAACTCATTTTCACATACATCTCACATTTAGTTCTGTGTGTGTGTGTGTGTGTGTTGTGCGCGCGGCGCGCGCCTGTGGTGGCCCAAGGGTGACTCTGGGAATCATTCTGAATTGCTCTACCTCCTTATTGTTTTGCTCTGGGGTTTCCCAGACTCTTCCTCCCTCCCTCCCTCCCTCCCTCCCTTCCTCCCTCCTTCCCTCCCTCTTTCTTTCTTCTTTCTTTCTTTCTTTCTTTCTTTCTTTCTTTCTTTCTTTCTTTCTTTCTTTCTTTCTCTCTCTCTTTCTTTCTCTTTTTTTACTCCTTTTTTTTTTAAACAAGGTCTTCTGTAGCCCAGGCTGGCCTCTCTCTAAGCAGCTGTGGATGAACCTTCTGTCTCTTCTTCTGGAGTGGTGGGATTATAGGCTCCACCACCACCACCAGTTTTATATGGTCCTGGCGATTCAGCCCAGGGAGGGTCTCGCACCCACCAGGCGGGTATTCTGTCAGCAGCGCTCCACCCTCAGCTCTCAACTACATTCTTCATATAAAATTCAAATGAGTAACAGCAAAAACCCCAGCAGAAATCAACATTTCCCTTTCGAAGTTCATTACAATGATAAGTAGAACAATCAGTTTTAAGAAAAGAAAAACAGAAATGAAGAAGAACATAGAAAGCCTTCCAGGAGGGTCTGTAAGAGGGTCAGTGGATAAGACCCCCTGTTTGAAACCTGGTGACTCGAGTTCAATCTCCAGAAGCCCACATGGTGGAAGGAGAGAACTGAAAGTCATCCCTTGGTCTCCACACACACGCATAGCACATATGTCCCACCCCTGCTGGCTCTCTCTCTCTCTCTCTCTCTCTCTCTCTCTCTCTCTCTCTCCTTTCTCTGGTAAATAAGCAAATTTAAAAACAGAGTGATGGGCTGGAGAGATGGCTCAGGGGCTAAAACTCTGCCTCAAAATCAGAAGGTCCTGAGTTCCAATCCCAGGTCCCAAGTTAAAACGACAGGCAGTGGCCTGCACTTCTGGCCCAGGTGGGCGGAGCCTGGGAAATCCCAGAGGGAAGCAAGGAGGAGGAAGAATCAATCCAGGATGATTCCCGAAGTCACCCTGGAACTTCCACAGGGGAACACAGTGCCTTCTGACACACACACACACACACACATGCACGCACGCACACACGCACACACTGCACAATGAATGAATGAATAAAGTTAAAGTCAAGACTTACAAAAGCAGAGTGAGCTGGGAAACAGCAGTCTTATTCCATGTCTATCTGAGGAGCGGTTGGGCCCTGGGCTTCTCACCATACTTGGAATCTGGCTACGTCAGCATCTACTGGGAAAGTTTAAAGGTTAAACGGGGTTTCCCAGCTGGGCGTCATGGGGAAAGCCTGGGTATCACCATGGAGATGGGACCAAGGGTCAGGAATCTTCCTACAGTTGCTGCTATTAGAAATTCATTGCCCGTGCACTGGCCCAAATCACTCTGCAGTTAAGTCCCAGGTGGATAAGCCCCACACGATCCAACCGTAGCTTCCAGGGAGTTCTGGGCTCTGTCCATCAATGCCTGTTGGGCACAACGTTCCCAGGAGGGTAGCCAAATGAGACTCTAAGAGGACCCTTACCTTGTGGGAGCAAGTCAAAGGCCCTGGGAGAGGTTCTTTAGGATGTTGAAAGTCAAGTGCCGCCCACTGCATTTGAGCGTATTGAGAGATTTATACTGCTCTGGGGAGTGGTGTAAACTGAGGGCTGAATGAGCAAGAAGTATGTAAAGAACCAAGCAACTGGAAAACAAGACTTGGGGGATAAGACAGACTGAGTGGGAAAAGGAATGCTGTCCATTGGAAAGGTTGGAAGGTGTGTGGGGGTGCAGGGCGTGGTCTGTGAGTCAATCCCTCGCCATAATAAGACAGGCTCAGCAGTGGAGGGCTTCCTTAGCACGTGAGAGACCCCGGGTTTAATCCCAGCATTGAAACAAATGATGAACAAGCAATTCTTCCACAGGCCCCAGAACCAGGGTCTTAGTGTCCAAAGCTGGCCGTGGACTCTCCGTGTAGCTGAGGGTGACCTTGTAACGGTTACTCTTGAGAGAGCTCCCAAAGTCAAACGACGTCAGGGAGAAAAGGAGATTTATTCAGCTTACGGTTCCAGAGGGGAAATAGATGGTGTCTTTCACAGCAGCGGTGACATGGCTGGTGGCTGAAGCTGTGGGCTACGTCACCGCAGACAACCACGTGGCTCCTTTTATCTGGTCCACTACTGGGAGGTTCCAATGGGATCTAGGGCTGATCTTTGTATTATCCAACTAATCTCTTCGGGTGGTCTCAGCTGATCTTAGTTAATGCCAAGTGTGTCAAGTTGACACCCAGGATTAACTATCACAGACCTTAAGCACTACCGTGCCCAATCTTCGAGGGGCAGCGTATATGGAATCCAGGACATCACGCATGCTAGGCAGGCGTTGAGCTGCAGACATACCCCTTTTCTGTTATTCTCCTCGGAGCTGTCTTCTGGAAGACCTGCAGCTAAAGTTAGCCGCACGCTCTCCCCAGTCACTTTCTGTCTCTGGGTAACAGACTCCTCCTCATGCAACGAGCTCTGTTCTGGAAGATACCTAGAACCCTTAAGAGTCAGTACTTCTTTCCTCTTCTCTCCACACCCCAGCCAGCCTAACTGCCGGTGTCTGCCCCGCCCATTTACCCAAATCAAGCTTTCTGCGACAGTGTGAGTGGAGGTGCTGCTACGTTCCAAACTGTGTCTCCCAAACGATACTAAGAAACCCCCAATCTGGGAGCACCTGCCTAGGCAATCCCTGGGGTGAGGGCCCTGAGGTTCTAGTCTTGGGATGGAAGCACAGTCCTTGTCTGCAGGTACAGCTGGGCTTGTCTATACTGACTGTAAGGTTGCAAACTGACTTTTTTTTTTAATGCTTTAGTGGGGGGAGCAGAGACCCAGGGTCTCATGATTATAGTTCAGGCTAGACTTTTTTTTTTTAATTAAAAATATTTTTAATTACTGACAACATAAAGTATCTTTTTTTAATTAAAAAAAAAAGTATTTCAGGCTATCTTGAACTCCAGATCCATCTGCCTCAGCTCACAAGTGTTGGGGTTACAGGAATGTGCCACCATCCCTGACTTGCAAATTGATCTCTTTTTTTCTTTAATTTATAGCCTGCCTACCCTTTACACAAAGAAAAAAAAATTGCATATGTGTAGGTTCTGATGTGTGTAGGCCCAAGACAATCATCCTAGATCGTCTTACCTCCTTTTTGTTTTGCTCTCGGGTTTCCCAAACTCTACCTTCCAGGGTCTAAAGTACAGACACTGCCATTCCCACCTGGCATTTTTACACGGGATCCGGGATCCAAACTCAAGTCCTTCTGCTTGTGAGGCCAGTCTTGACCCGAGTCATCTCTCCAGCCCATGATAGATTCTTTTAAGTGGTAGATTCCATCTTTGTGTCAGAAAAGTTTTCTTTTAGAATATCTGTGAGCATTTTTTTCTGTTCTGTCCAGCCTTTCAGAAGAGGGCATTGGCCTTTTTTTTTTTTTTTTTAAAGGGTTTTTTTTTTTTTTTTTTATTCAACTGTGTGCATATGCGTGTGTATGTGCGCGCGCGTGTGTCTGTGTGTGTGTGTCTGTGTATGTGTAGAACCACGGACGAATTCGCGAACCACCATGGACGCCTCCACCTCCTTCTGCCCCGGGATTCACAGGCTCCGCCCTACCAGGACCAGAAGCTCAAGCCGCCCCCACTTCCGCCTGGCGTCTATACGTGGGATCTAGGGATCCGAACTCAGGACCTTCCGCCTGCAAGGCGGAGGCTTAACCCCTGAGCCACCTCTCCAGCCCCCCCCCCCTTTTTTTTTTAACGATTGTTATTTGTTATTAATTTTGGAGGGGAGGGAATGAGATCTCCCTGTGCAGCCCCAGCTGATCTCAAACTCTCTTCCCTCAGTGCTGGTTACAGGCAGCAGCCAACCATGTCTGGTCTCGTGCTTCTGCGTTTACTTGACATTTGCCTCACTGAAGCACAGGTGGGTTCAGGGTTCAAGAACAGCCAGCCTTGCCCGTGACAGCAGAGGAGAAGCGCGGAAGCCCCGTGTCATAGATCTGCATGTTAGTCACTGTTCATCAGTGAAAACGACTGTAGGAATTGACGTGGCTGATTGTAGGTGGGTTTTAAAAGTAACTAGTGGGGAGGCTGGAGAGATGGCCAGGGGTTAAAGACCAGAGTTCGGATCCTGAATACCAGTGATGCTGGCGCAGGCTCTCTCTGCCCCTAGTGGGAGATTCCTGGGGAACCTTCTAATTCTCGGGGTTCATTATTTTGGTAGTCCAGACAGCCAGAATATTGGGGAAGTACTGTGTCTGCTAGGTGGACAGGAGGGAGGAAGAATGGGGGGGGCAACTCCAACCATGTGTGGGCGCCTAGTAGTGGAGAGCGAGGAAGAAAGAGAAAGTGGCCTAGGGAGAGACTGAAGGAGGAGGGCTGGTGGCCCCGGGAGCCACAGCGCAGCCCCAAGGTGGGAGAGAGCAGAAGAGAAGCGACAGCTTAAGGTCACAGAGGACAGAGAGAGCCGCCATGACAGCGTGTCAGGGCAGGTAGAGAGAGGAGCAAGCAGGAGAGAGAGAGTGAGAAAGCCGGGGTGGGGTCATGGCTTTTATAGCTTGAGATAGTTGCTAAGGAGTTGCCTCGAGTTTCTAGGGGGGCAGGCAGAGAAGACTAGAGGGTGGTCTTCACACAATGACCACCTACTGAGGTGGAGGCCAGCAAACGGGGCTGGCAGCTCCCAAGGGACGTGCCCCCCCCCCAGGGAAGGAAGGCCTGCTCAGATGCAGGGTCTGCGTCAGCTTTTTTTTTTTAATTATTTTACTTTTCTAGTTTTATAAGCATATTAATTACTTATCCCTGCTTCCCTCCATCCCCCCTCCCGTTTCTCTCCGCCCTTCATCAATCCATCCCACTCCCACCCTCCTGCCTGTCTGCTTCTATGGACCCCGGGGTTCCCTCTGGCTTGTCTACTCTTATGGGGGTTCAGGCCTCTGTGGCATACCAAGTTGCCCCTCCTCAGGTCACCCCGCCGACAGGGACATTTCCCTTCACTCCTCCAGCCCTAGTCCCTGAGGTTTCCACTGTGTGTTTCCATCTCTCTTGAGTTCCTCACAGTCTACGGGGCATGCTGGTGTGTCAGTCATTGTGCAGGTCTGGTCAGGACGAGCCTCCCTGCAGAGTTCCTGGATGCAGCAGCCGACATCTTGTCGTCCACCTCAGCAGCATGGAACCTGCTGGAAAAGCAGACATTTCTCCCCATCATGCCAGGATATGCGTTGCGGCGACCTGTTACCTGTGACCTGGAGGGCCCAGGTTAGTGGCCGGTCAGGACTGAAAGTGAAGAATGGGGCCAAGAAAGGTCAGCAGAAGCTTGGCTGTGCTTGGAGGCCATTTGGACTTTGTCCTGTGAGCCACAGGAGCTGTTAAAGGACAGAAACCAGAAGAGGAAGTGTACGCGGTCTGGTTTGGTTTTGCTTGGCTTGGCTTTGGTTTTTGGTTTGGTTTAGTACAGGATGGGACTCCAGAACTTGCACTTGACGGCCCAGCTCGAGCGCTGAACTGTAGTCCCAGCCTGAGCAGAATAAGATTGTGGGTGGGTGGGGAGGTGTTTGTGTGTGTGTGCCCAGGTGTGTGCGTGTTCAGGTGTGTGTGAGAGAGAGAGAGAGAGAGAGAGTTCATGTGTGTATGCGGGCAGTTCATGTGTACGTAGTTCATGTACGGATAGGGAAAGTTCATGTGTGTACTGTTCATATATATGAAGGGGCGGTTCGTGTGTGCTGGTGAGCAGTTTATGTGTGTACACCCATGTAGGCGTATGGGGAAATTCATGTGTGCTGGAGGGCAGTTCTTGTGTGCACAGTTCACATGCATTGGGGCAGTTCATGTGTGTGCAGTTCATGCATGTTGGTAGGCAGCTTATGCAGTACAGTCATGTATGTGTGTGGTGCAGTTCATGCGTATGCAGGCAGAGTTCAGAGGTCACCCAGTCCCCCCTCCACCTTAGTTTTTGACGCAGCTTGTCTCTGTCTAGCTGACGAGATGGTGGCCAGCAAGTATTGGGGATCAGTCTGTCTCTGACCTCTCATCGATGGGTTACAAATATGGGCCACCCACCGTGCTCAGCTTGCATGTGGCGCGCTAGGGCTCCAAACTTGGTTCTTCACATTTGCACAAGTGCCTTATCCACTGGTCCACCTTCTCAAAATCCCCGTCCCCCTTTTTTTAGAGAGGCACCTTCTTATGTCTCCCTAGGCTGCTGTCAAACTCACTATAGCCAAGGCTGGACCTAGAACTCATGATCTTCCTGCCTCAACTTCTTGCGTGCCGTGTTTTCAGGCATAACTTACCATGCCTGCCGCACTGGAGTTTAGAATATTATGATGAGCCCCGATTTCACCTTCACCCAATCCTTATGGCCATGAGGTAAGAGCTCCTACTGCAATTCCAAAGAGCGACTTATTTAGATAGTCTTCTGTAGGACAGAGATCATCCGCTATACCTCAAATGCTTGTCAAGTGAATGTCGCAATCCCCTTTCGAGGGCTTAGCGATGCCAGCAGCTTACTATCAGGTCACCAGCTAATTCCATCTTCTTACTGGCTCTCGGATAGTCTAGATTTTATAAACATCCCATAGCTTGGTCACGTCGCAGCTACTAAATGGCACGTTACTAAGAGAAGAATGAACATCTACGAGCCAATGTTCCTTTGTTGTTAAGCATTTTGAGAAAGTAAATGAGAACAGGTGTGTCTCAACTTATTAGAAGTTCGGGAAGAAATAGCTTTTTTTCCCCCTTGCGTGAGTGTGTGTAGCAGAGGGCACTTGAGCTGTGCGCCTGTGGGGGCCCAAGGCTGCCATCGGGAATCATTCTGGATTGTTCTACCTCCTTATTATTTTGCCTTGAGGCTCCCCAGGCTCTGCCTTCTAGGGCCGATTGCAGGCCACTGCCCTCTGCACCTGGCATTTTTATGTGGGATCCGGGGAACTGAACTCGGGTCCTTTTGCTTGTGAGGCAAAGGCCTTAATCCCTGAGCCAGCTCCCCAGCCCCTCACAGATGGTTTTCAAGAACCAAAGGCAGGAATTCTCAGGAGTTACTCAGCTGCATCTTTCTGAGCTGATGATGACCATGCAGGACTGGCCGCACCCGTCAGGTGTACAGCAGAGAAGCCAAGTGACTGGACAAAGGACTCCGGCCACAGGCTGTGAAACCAGAGTTTAAAGAGGAGCCCCTCTCAACCCAGTTTAGGATTCTTCCTACTAACAGCTCAGAATCCGAGTCCTCCCTGACGGCTGACGGTGCTCCAGCCCTGGCTTCTCAATCTATCCTGGTCAGAATCAAAGGTCCTGGTTGCCAAGAGAGTCTTCCAATGCCCAGTAAAACAGCTCCTCGCACCTGGCTCCGCCCCCGGGGACCCGGAACCCTGGCAGGCAGAAGCTTGCTGTGGAGTCAGGTGCTGATCTGACCCATTGCCTCCGCTGCCCACTCACGGTCTGGCTGGCATCCACTGTGGGTCCTGGCGCGCCGAGAAGCCTTCGCTCGCGTAGGCATGGAGCTCTGGCAGGAAGCACGGGACATTAGAATTTAGAACACGGAGCTAATAAAATGGCATCGCTGCCTGCCAAACACGTCCACATCAATATTTCTGTCTCTCCGACACTGGTCAAGGCCTGCGAAGCTGCCGCTGGCCTCTGCTCTGACCAGCTCCTTTCACTGGCTCGTCTCTGGTGTGTGGGTGGTTGTTTTTGCTGTGTGGTTTGTGTGTGTGTGTGTGTGTGTGTGTGTGTGTCTCAGAGGGCACTGTGTGTCCCTGCAGAGGACCAACGAGACTTTGGGCATCATCTTGGATTGCTTTTACTTCCTTTCTACTTCGCTCTGGGATTTCCCAGGTTCTGTCCACCAGGGCCGGAAGTGCAGGCTGCCGCCATTTCTACCTGGAGTTTTTATGTGGGACCTGGGACCTGAACTTAGGACCTTTTGCCATCTTAATCCCCAAGCCCTCTCTCCAGCCCTGGTGTGTGTGGGTTTTTTGGGGGGTGGTTTTTCGGTATGTGTGCGTGTGTTCATGTTTGTGTGAGTGCACATGTGTGTGTGTGTGTTAATGTGTGTGGGTGCTAATGTGTGTGTGTAGTACCCATGTATGCGGAATCCAGAAGACAATCTTAGATGTCATCCCCAGAGACGTTGTAGACAAATTGTCTCACTGGCTCAGAGAGACTAGTATGTTAGCCTGGCTGGCCGGAGGGTTTGGGGGACCCGTGTCTCCACCTTCTCATCACTGGCTTACAAGACCGCACCACCACATCTAGCATCTTACACAATATTTGTAAAGTATAGAAATGCACCACACCACAGACTACATGGAAGTTTTAATGGCGTTCCAGAACCTCGGGGCCAGTTGGGGGAACTGAGAGAGGAGAGGAAAGAGAAAAGAACAAGAGATCAGAGAGAAGGGAATGGAGGGTTTTATATCCTCAGGGGTGGTGGGTGGGCTGAGGGGTGATTTCCAGGACCTTTGCCAGTGCAGGAAGTGTGGCTAGGGTCAGTCTCTGACCTTGACGCCGCCAGCACCGAGGGTCAGGCAAGCCCGTGCTCTGACAAGCACCAGCTATTCAAGCAGAAGCTCCACCCCGGAAGTGGGGGGACCAGGAGCGGGATTCCAAGAGGGGGGTGGAGGTCAGAGGGCAACTTTCAGAAGTTAGTTCTCTGTGGGTTCCAGGAATGGGAGTCAGGCATCTTCACCCCTGAGCCATCTCACCAACCTCCATATCTAGCATTAAAAAAGGGGGGGGAGGGTAGGACTGGAGAGACGGCGCAGGGCTTAAGCCTCTGCCTCACAAGCAGAAGGTCCTGAGTTTGGATTCCAGGTCCCATGGAAAAAACACCAGGGGTCCATGGGAGCCGTCTGCACTTGCAGTTCTGGTGGGTGGAGTCTGAGAAATCCCAGAGAGAGGCAAGAAGGATGCAGAAACAATCTGGGATGATTCCCCAAGTCACCCTTGGTCCTCCACAGGGACATACAGTGCCTTCTCTCTCACACACACACACACACACACACACACACACACACACACACGAGTAAATAAATAAATAATTGAAAAAACAACTTTATTCACTTTAAGAAAGATTGCCATGACCCTATAGGGTCACTTTCAGATGTCAATCTTCTGCCATCACGTGGCAAATCTAACTCAGCTCTCCAGGTTTCCATCTTACTGCCAGCCCCACACCCCTTTGTGTTTTTAATGCGAGTTCTGGGGAGTGATCTCAGGTCCCCAAACTAGCAAGACACGTGCTTTCCAGACTGAGCAAACTCCCCAGCCTTCCCATGTGGTATTTTACCAACGGCGCATCTCCATCGGTTTGGCTTAGCTTATGCGTTCTTCCTCTTTATCCTGAGACAGGAGGCCGCTGTATCCTGTCTTCCTGTGGGACTTCCGGTCCCAGAGTGACCTCATGAGCCCATGGGAAAAACAGACACACGGATCAAGACTCCTGGGCAGCGACCGGAAGACGAAGATGAAGAATCTCACTACAAACTCTGACGCCCCACATTGTCTGCTCATGTTGCCCCCCAGCCCATTTCCTTGGGCATAGTTCTTCGTGGTTCTAGAACATACCAGGCCTGACCCGCCCCAGGGACTTTGCGCCACTCTTCCCTGCTGAGCTTGGTCTGCATGCTGCTGATAATACATTCCCAAAACAGCGGGGGGGGGGGGGGAGCCGGGGGCTTTATTCTTTCTTACAATTCTCAGTTCCAGTTCCTAGTCCTCCGGCTTGGCAGGAGAGCTCATACCAATGTCAGAAGCCCAGGGAACTGGGCCACACCATGTCCACAGGGGTTTCTGAGAGAGGAGGAAATTTCACTAACCAGACCAAGTATGCCGAAGTGCTGAACCAGGTATCTCCCTCTTCTCCACCTGCTCAGGAAACAGTCCCACCCCCTGGGTCTAGACACGGAGCAGACCATCTCCCGCAGGCTTGCGTACAGTTTGCCTCAGCTGCTCCTTCTTCACGCCTGTGCTCAGCCGCACATAACTGCATGTGACTAGCACGTCTCCCTTCCTGCTTTCTGTTCACCCGTTATCTCTAAGGCCATTTCCTCCTGGGTGCCTTTTTTATTTGAACTTCTTTCCACCACAGCCCCCCCTCATGCCCCATTCCTGACTCTTTACTCTGTCCTCAGCATCCCTCGCTGGCTAGGGAATATGTTTCCTATGGTTGATCTCGCAGCTCCGCCATGTTGGGTGTGATTGGCACCGCTCAGGGTATCTGCCAGTGACCCCGATGGAGATGGAGGGCTTGCGACTGATACCGCGTGATCTGGGTTAATCCTGCTCTCTTCTGCCCCTGACTCGGTGCATCTGCTCCGTAGAGGGCCCAGGAGACGCCGGTCGGCTGTAATGATTGACGAGTCAGGGTACTATTCACTTACCGCAGGCCCAGGGCGAGAAGGAAAGGGAGGGGTCGGAGGCAGAAAGCAGCTGCAGGATGACTCACTGGGATCTCAAGTCATCGGTGCCCCGTGCCAAGCCTTAACAGGTCTCGGCAAAGCCCGGGATTACTCGTGCGTGAGACTCCCATGGTCTCGTGGCCCGAACTGTCCCTGGTGACCAGGAAGCCGCCCAGAATAGTAACTCCATATGTTCAGGTGGGGACCCCAAGAGTCGCAGCAGGACTGGAGATGCGCTGAACTTGGTCCAACACTAAGCCGGATCAGCTGTCCTCCACGGCTGGGTGGGAGCATGGAGGGGACGGAGAGGGGCCATGCCCCGCCTGGACCCTAGCTTCCTCCTGCTCTCCAGTACCTCACGCCTCCCCCATCTAGGCTACCTAGGGGTAAGCAGGTACAAACAAAAAAGCCCACCAGAGCGCTCTCAACAGTATCCTGCATATTCCCACTCACCACTGGGCAACCCCACAGACCCCTGCATCCGGGACTCTCCAATTATACTTTCGCAAAGAAACTCCAAAGCCTTCCTCCATCCCCACCCCTTCCTGTCTCTGGTTCTCTATGCAAATATATATATATATACACGGAGAGTGCGCGCATTTGTATGATTGTCATATGTGTGTGGGTTCGTCTGTGTGCAGGTGTATATGTGTGTGCATGCATGTGAAGCGTATCGATTGCTCTGCACTTGTTTTATTGTTTCAAGATTCTTTTATCACATATTAGGCAGCGAGTGAGGAAGCAACTCAATGAGAGGAACAGCCCGAAGAAATAATGACTCTGTCCCTGAGATTTGCAGAACAGCAAGAGGTTCTCATGACTCGCTGCAGGATCGGATGGACGCCGCCTGGCTCCCCTAGCCCAACCTTCCCCCCTGGGAGAAGCCACCCACCAGTCTGAGAACATCCATCAACCGCTAACTTACAAACCTCTCTTAGATCAGCTTGCTGGTAAGACGGACTCTGGATGCGCGTTCTCCGTCTTCGCCTTAAACTGGCTTTCCCCACAAAATCCCTTTCTTACGCCAACATCTCGTCTCTCGGATGACATGTCACGCACCAATAGCCAGATTTGGATCTGGTAAGAGGAGCATCTGTAAGGTTCAGCACGCCCCAGCTCCCAGCTCCTGCACTGGGAAAAAATTGCCAGTCGATCCAATCTTTTCATTTATTCCTATTAGCATATATTAATTGCACATTGCAACTGGTTTTTCTGTCATTTACATACACATAGACTGTTTTGATCAGATTCACCCCATTGATCTCTCTTGTCTCCCTTTAGCTGATCCCCTTCTCTTTTTCCCTTTCTTCTTTTTCTTTCTCCTTCCTTCCTTCTTTTTTCCCCTCCTTCATTCTTTTCCTCCTCCTTCTTCCTTTCTTCTTTCTTCCTCCTCCTTCCTTTCTCCTTCCCTCCTTCCTCCTTTTTTTTCCTTCCTCCTTCCTCTTCCTTCCTTCCGCTTCTTTCCTTCCTCCTTCCTCCTTCCTCTTCCTTCCTTCTTCTTTCTTCCTCCTCTATCCCCTTCCTTCCCCCTCCTTCCTTCCTCCTTTTTTCTCTCCTTCCCCCTTCCTTCCTTCCTCCCTCCATCCTCTCCCTCCCTCCCTTCTTTCCTTTCCCCCCCCTCCCCTTCCTTGCCCTCCCTTCTTCCCCTCTTCCCTTCTTTCCTTCCTTCCTTCCTTTCCTCTGTCCCTCCCTCCCTCTCTCCCTTCCTTACTTTCTTTTTCTTTCTTCCTTTCTCTTTCTTTCTTTTTCTCTCCCTTTTTTCTTTCTTCTTTCTTTCTCTCTCTCTCTCTCTTTCTCTCTCTCTGAGATGGGGGTCTCATGTAGCCTAGGCTAGCCAAAAGCTCACTTGGTGACCACTCCAAAGGCAGAAAGAGCATGAGGAGTCAAGGTCCTCTTCGGTTATGTAACAGCTAGGAAACCAGCCTGAGCTACGTGAGAGTTTGTCTCAGAAAACAAGACTGAGGCTACGTTTCTCTGGAAACGTTCTGCGAGGACAGGAGCCTAGCATTCTTTCCCTGTGACCTCCGGCTGGGTGATGTGGTCTGAGAACCCTCGTTCTTGCTGTTCCCATTACGCCGCCCTCGTGGCTTCTGGTTTGGAAGCTGTCACTGGTGTTAAAGACTTTTATGACTTTCGCCCCCAGAGAACCGAGGATAAAGGTGAATAAGGAACTGTCCAAGGCAGAAGTTTCCAACACCCCCAAGATGTTTCCTTCCCATAAAACCTGCAGTCTCCCGCCAGGGGCACTGCCAACAAACGAAGCCAAGTGCGGGTCACGGGACCCTGCAAGACTTTGCTTCAGGATCTCTAATGCTAGATGTATAGATAGAGAGAGGAAATTTTTATGTTCTTGACACTTTCCCAGGCTGGGGCCGATGCCCACAGGAGCTGTGTCAAAGGCCGCCGGGCATCTCTGCCCCAACAGAATTGCCAGGACCAGCAATGACTGCAGAGTAGACTTTGTGGGCCTTCATCCCAGCCATCTCGGTGCTGCCCTCGGCTAGCCGTGTGACCCCCAGAGCAGAGTCAATAACAATTTTTTTAAAGGAAACAAGCTTAAAATGTAATGCCAAGGATGTAAATGAATGGGGTGAGTGATCTCTCAAGGAACATTCTCTAGAATTCTCTACTAGCGCTGTGTCTAAGCCGTCTTCCAGCAGAAAGACCACAGGCACCAAAGGCAGGGTGTAGGAGTAGTCGCGTGACGTTTTTGTTTTGTTTTGAACATGACTGTGGTGTGACGGCCTAATTAAAATTATTGTACTTAAATTCTACCACTTCACGTTTTGACAAAGGTATATGTTGTGAAATGATCCCAATCTCGACAATTAACGTATCTATCACCTCATACAGCAACCATTCCTTTTTATTGTTTTGGCTTGGGGCAGTCGGAGGTTTAACTAGGAGTTCACCTCTGTGCACGCTGTCTTGTTTGCCTGTACCCCACCCCACAGACACTCCCTATTTCTGTCCTTTGGCCTGTGCCCGGAGGGCTGACCCACAGGTGACCGTCAACCTTGACTGTAATCTGGCTTCTGGGGAAACCAAAGAAGACCCTCCAAAGGCGGTCAGGGGAGAACGGTTCTCGATGACCTGGGTTTCTAGGGTGCCTCGCTGCCCTCCCTCCCTCCCGCCCCTGCGGATCTGCTTCCCCCACCCCCCCAAGGCGCACCCTGCTCTGACTATCTGGCGGGATGCTCTTAGGGAACACCCAAGAAATCGGCAAAGCGGAATGTGAATTCTGCTTCCACCAGGATGCTGCCCCTTAACAGGCCAGGTGGCCCTGGCCACGTCTCAGGGACACTGGGACCTTAATTTCCTCATCTGTGAATGAGAGAAAAATGCTGGAGCGCAGCTCCGTGGTGCTTGGTGCACACAAGACCCTGACATTGGCGCTAGGAAACTGCATCTTAATACAAAGAGATTCTGAGGCCTGTTCCTTGGGTCCCCCAAACCCCCGAAGTGGGAGCTCCTGGAGGCTAAAGTCTCCCCCAGGTTCCCAGCATGCACCAAGAGCTTGACTGGCAGGTGATATGTACAGGAATCCTTCGGAAAGCCGGGGCGGCATTGCTGTCCTCGTCACGTGATACTGACGCTCTCTCGACCTGCAAGACAGACCAGGGCGACCTCGCATGCTCCCCCCCCCAGAACAGTTGAAATCGCTCACGTTTTCCTGAATCACAAAGAAATGAACTTCAGGCAAGAAAACTTCAGCGACAAGAAATCGTTTGATGTCTGTATCTCTGTACACACATCACACAAACAAGCATGCAGACGACCTAAAAACTATCAAGGTGTAACTACAGCCCACAGCAGGTCCACACGAGTCAGGCATCCAGGAGCAGCCTGGGCTACACAGCAAGCTTGAAGCCAGCTTCTTACAATCCTCTCTTGAGAAAAAGGAAAGAAGGAAGGAAGGGAGGGAGGGAGGGAGAGAGGAGAAAGGGAGTGAAAGAAGAAAGATAAAGAAGAAAAGAAAGAAAGAGAGGCTGGAGAGATGGCTTAGGGGTTAAGACTCTGCCTCACAAGCAGAAAGTCCTGAGTTCCGATCCCAGGTCCCACGTAAAAACACCAGGCTGCAACGGCGGCAGCAGCCTGCACTTCCAGCCCTGGTGGGCGGAGCCTTAAAAATCCCACAGAGAAGCAAAAAGGAGGTAGAAGAAATCCAGGATGATTCCCAAAGTCACTCTGGGTCAGACACACACAGTGCCCTCGGAGGGAGGGAGGGGGGGGGGGGGGGAGGGAGGGAGGGAGGGAGGGAGGAAGGGGGGAAGGGAGGGAGGAAGGAGGAAGTAAGGAAGGAAGGAAGGAAGGAAGGAAGGACGAGGAACGGAAGGAAGGAGGAACAGGGAAGGGAGGGAGGGCGGGAGGGATGAGGGAGGAAGGAGGAAGAAGGAAGGAAGGAAGGAAGGGAAGGAAGGGAGGAGGAAGGGAGGGAAGGAAGGAGGAAGGAAGGAGGAAGAGGGAAGGAAGGGAGGGAGGAAGGGAGGGAGGAAGGAAGGGAAGAGAAGGAGGAGGAGGGGGGAGGGGGAGGGAGGAAGGGAGGAGGAGGAGGAAGAAGGAAGGAAGGAAGGAAGGAAGGAGGGAGGAAGGGAAGGAAGGGAGGGAGGAGGGAGGGGAGGAGGGAGGAAGGAGGAAGGAAGGAAGGAGGGAGGAGGAGGAGAAGGGAGGGAGAAGGAAGGAAAGGAAGGAGGAAGAGAAGGGGGAGGAAGGGGGGAAGGAAGGAGGAAGGAAGGAAGGAAGAAGGAGGAGGAAGGAAGGAGGGAGAGGAGGAGGGGGAGGGAGGGGAAGGAGGAAGGAAGGAAGGAAGGGGGAGGAAGGGAGGGAAGGAGGAAGGAAGAAGAAGGAAGGGAGGGAGAGGGGGAAGGGAGGGAAGGAAGGAAGGAGAGAGGGAGGAGGGAGGGAGGGAAGAGAGGAGGAAGGAAGGAAGGGACGGAGGGAGGGAGGGAGGAAGGAAGGAAAGGAGGGAGGGAGGGAGGGGAAGGGGAAGGAAGGAAAAGGAAGGAAGGAGGGAAAAAGCAGCCAGCTATCATGAAAGGCTGATTCAGAGATGAATAGGATTTGTTTTCAAACAGGATCTCTCAGAGCCCAGGCTGGCCTTGAACTCTGTACTGGAAGATGAGCTCGGAATTTCCCTCTCCTCCTCCCTGTCTCCTCTCCCTTGCTTTGGTCTGGGAGAATCTCTCAGGGTCTCCTGTGTGCTAGGCAAGGGCTTTACCACTGAGCAACGCCTTTGGCCCAGATTCTATTTCACTAGAACAAAGCACTGTAATGGGAGTTTTTCGAACTATTTCTAAAACTCCACATCCTTTGGATAGACCCTCTT